>JASDQU010305427.1:46187-103146 GCA_032191745.1 Picea mariana
AACAGATACTAACTGACTTACCACAGTATTGAAGGCGTTCAAATGCTCTGCCACCGAGTCTCCATCTCTCATCCTCAAGTTATACAGCTTCTTTCTCAGGAATAGTTTATTTACCAGGGACTTAGACTGATACAACTTCCCCAACTTTTCCCATAAATCCTTGGTTGTAGCTTCCGCTGACACATTCAGTAATACTGAATCGGAGAGACATAGTTGAATTGTGCTATTTGCCTTCCAATCCGTCTTTTTCCAGTCATCTGCAGAAGTTCCTGTAGGTGCAGTACCTGGATATACTGCGATCCACTGATCTCTGTCCACCAAAAGATCTTCCATCTTGAGCTTCCATAGCTCAAATCTTTTCCCATTAAACTTCTCGATCTCCATCTTTGAATTGCTTTCCATTTATTTTCACCTAAAAAACAATACTGCAGATCTCCCACTGTAACAAGGCTTATCATAGTCCCGAGCCAAACCCTTGACGACAAAGGAGTCCCCCTAAAGCCAATAAAGCTCTGATACCAAATGTAAATTCTAACCTTGTACAATATCTACTGCAAACTGATATTTAGAAAAGAACAGAAAAGATACAATGGAAAATACAAACATTACACAAAGATTTTTCACCTGGAAACCCAAACCGGGAAAACCAGCATATATTATATTCATACATTGTGTTACATTGTTTACAATACAATATACATATAGGAGCCAACGGCATCCAAAACCCTAACCCAATGACCTAGATTAGTCCAAAACCCTAATTCCTTAACTGGAAATAGAAAACCATCGGCAAAAAACCATGTGTCGAAAAAAACACCTAAATATCATGTGGTCCCAAAAATATGTCGTCTCGGTAATATGTCATCCCGAAAATATGTCGTCCCGATGCGAAAAAAAAATTCGGGGGCGTTGCCCCCGAACCCCTGCGTGCCCAGCACAGACGCTCAGACACTACTACTCGTGAAAATAATATAACATATACCCAACATTCCCCTCATCCGACATTTGCACAAAACTCAAATTAATGACATGAGAAGGATCTGAAACATAATGACGCAAAACAGAAACATGAAAGAAATCATGCATGTGCTCCAAAGATGCAGGTAAAGCTAATTGATACGCGACTGGTCCCTTCTTCTCCACAATCTCAAAGGTTCCAACGTATCTAGGATAAATTTTATCACCTTTCCCAAATTTAATAGAACTATTTTGCGGTTTCACCCACAAAAATACTCTGTCTTCGACCTCATAGCTCCGATCAACTCTATGCGAATCCACATAGCTCTTTTGTCTATCTTGTGCTTCCTTAATTATTTCTCTGATCATTTTCATTTGATTCTCCATCTCTTGTATTACTTCAAGTCTTATTATAATTCTATCTTCTAGCTTGTCCCAACTCAGAGGTGTTTTGCAGGGTCTTCCATACCAAACTCAAATGGTACCATCTTAATGGAACTTTGATAACTATTGTTATATGAAAACTCAACTTATGGTAATAAATATTCCCAACATTTATTTTTGTTCATTATGTACATTCTTAGCATGTATTCAAGAATTTGATTCATCCTTTATGTTTTTCCATTTGTCTCAAGGTTATAAACAATACTAAATTTTAACTGCATTCCCAATGCATCCTGAAAATTGGTCCAAAATCTTCCTATGAAAACTCCTCCTCTGTCTGAAATTATTTTCTTTGGTACACCGTGCAATCACACAATATCATTATAAAAATGATCACAATGTCTAAAGCATGATAAGTAGTCTGTACCAGAATAAAATGAGCACTCTTTGTTAGAGTTTCAACCACTACAAAAATACAATCATGTCTATGTGTCGTAAGAGGTAGTCGAACTATAAAATCGATAGACATAATTTCCCATTTAGACTCTGGTATAGCATGTGGTTGTAACAATCCCATTGGATTACTATGTTCAACCTTCACCTGCTACAATTCAAGACATCTTGCCACAAAAATTACAATATCGGTCTTCATTCCCTTCCAAAAAAGAAAAGGTTTTAGATTAACACTCATCTTTTTCACTGAATGATGAGCCATGTAAACTGCTCTATGAGGCACTTTTAAAATCAAGTTTCGCAATTCTTCATTCAATGGTACATAGATTCTTCCATTTAGTCTCAATACTCTGTCAGAATCCAAATTATATCTCGCATATTTAGGTATAAGCGTAAATTCATTCTCAATGTTTTCCTTTACTTCCTTATACCAAT
This sequence comes from Picea mariana, assembly GCA_032191745.1. Lineage (NCBI taxonomy): Eukaryota > Viridiplantae > Streptophyta > Pinopsida > Pinales > Pinaceae > Picea > Picea mariana. Next base: position 48,417 of record JASDQU010305427.1, read on the forward strand.
CATCCTCTAGTTGTAAAATTAAGATCATTTCTTGTAGATTTGTTCTTAATGGGATAATTGAAAATATAAAAGGACGTCAACTCAAGGAATCGGCTACTTTATTTGGTGTTCCTTTAATACATGTGATCTCAAAATCATACTCGCTTAGTAACGCACACCATATCCTTTTTCTGGCATTTAAATTACTCTGAGTAAAGATATGTTGTAATCCACTATGGTCAGTTTTTAGTTTAAATTTCCTACCTACTAGGTAGTGCCTCCACATCCTTAATGCATGAACTATATCTAACAACTCCAAATCATGAGTTGCATAGTTCTCTTCGTGGATTCTAAGTTTCCTTGATGCATAGGCTATTACTCTTCCTTCCTGCATCAAAACTCCCCCCAATCCTTCCTTAGATGCATTGGTGCATACTAAGAATTCCTAATCCATATAAGGTACATTTAGTATTGGTGCAGTGGCTAAAATTTCTTTCAGTTTTCGAAATGCCTCTTCACATTTATCAATCCATATAAAACCCTTCAACACATCGTCGACAATATCCTTTTAAACCCATAAAGCTTCGTACTTTGTGTACGTTAGTTGGTGTTGTCCATTCCATAATGGATTCTATCTTTGTTGGATCAACATCAATTCGTTCTCCCGAAATCATGTGTCCCAAGTAATGTATATTTGATTCATAGAACGAACATTTCGATAATTTTCCATACAATTTTTTCTCCCTTAAACATTGTAAAACCAATATTAAGTGTTCCTCATGCTCCTCTTGGTTTTGAGGGTAAATTAAAATTTCATCAATAAAAACTTGAACAAATTTATCCAAATACTCATAGAATACTCCGTTCATCAAGCTCATAAACACTCCAGGGGAATTAGTAAAGCCAAAAGGTAGTACAAAAAAATTCATAATGTCTGAATCTTGTTTTAAAATCAGTATTTGGTATGTATTCTTCTTTAATTCTTAGTTGGTGATACCCCGACCTCAAATATATGTTTAAGAACATTGTTTCTCCCTTCAATTGGTCAAACAATTCATCGATTATGGGTAGTGGGTACTAATTTTTAATCGTCACTTTGTTTAATTGACGATAGTCAATGAAAAACTGCCACGATCCATCCTTCTTCATCACAAATATCATTGGTGCTCCCCATGACAATACACTTGGTTGCATAAGTCCCAAGTCCAAAAGTTCCTTTAGTTGCATTTTTATTTCTTGCAATTTTGGTGTCGTCATCCTGTATGGCGTTCTAGCAATAGGTTTAGTACCCAGTTTGGTTTCAATCGTGAACTCCAATTCCCTCATAGGTGGAAATCCAGGCAATTCTTCTGGGAATCCATCCATGAATTTTGACACTACAAGGTAAGATTCTAGATTAAGAGTGTATTCATTATCATTCATGGCTAATACCTCATACAATGTACATCCCTTCCTCATAATCTTCTTAAGTTGTAAGGAAGTTATAAATCTTAAGGAAACCCCTTGGTTCCTTCCTACTAAAATTATGTTTTGTCCCAAGTCATCCACGAAAGATAACTTATTGTTCTTACAATCTAATATTTCCTCATGTGTCTCCAACCAATCCATACCAATCACAATATTGTATGATCCTAGGATTTTGATATATAATGGTACCTTACCTATACATTCACCTAAGTCAATCTCACAATCCTTCACTAGTCCTCCAACTCTTTTTTTTCTATAGACGCCATTTAAACTTGGCTAAATTCTTTTTGTTAGATAACTTTTACCTTTAATATTTTGAATGCAGCATGAGAAATAAAACTATCAATTGCTCTTAATTCTATTAAAATTGAAAACTTTTGATTATTAATTTTACATGTAGTCTCAAGCATTGTAGATTGGTGTTATGCCTGGTAGTCATTCATCGCTACATGTATCCTTTGGGCCTGTCCTAGATCCCCCACAGTCATATGAATTTTATCTCTACTAGCTCCCTTCTGCTCCTAGGGACAATATCTATGATATCAGTTTTTTGCATGTCCAACACCCCCTCTTAAGACCTTGGCTCCTACTTCCATATTGGGGATTCATTGGTCTTTTTTTTTTAGGTGTTGATCGGTTTTGTTGTACCGGTATATATTTTTGTTGGGTAGGTGGTCAATATGGTGGTCTCTGGTTGATAGTTGGGCGTCAAGGCATTGTGAAAATTGGTCCTCTTCATGTGTCTCTACACATTGTTGCAGGTCTGTTGAATGATTGTCGTGGTGTTGTCCTTGGAGCTATAGATCTGATTGGCTGTAATGGTCTATTCTTTCCATTACTATTGATCTCCTCTTCTACAATGATAGCCTTCTGTACTACTTTGTGCAAGTTCTAAGGCATTAGAATCCTCACCCTTGCCCTGATATTGAAGTCCATTCCATAGAAGAACTTGTTCACCTTCATCTTCTCAGTGTTGAGGTGTGGTGCATACCTTAACAACTCCATACATCTCACCTCATACTCGGGTATGGATCATCCTCATTGACGAAGAGCATTGAATTCATTAAGTTGATGCTCAATGAATTCCTCTAAAAAATATCTTTCATAGAAGCATTCCTCGAACAAATCCCATGAAATATCAGAAATACTCACTCCCAGTTGTGGAAGAAGTGTCTTCCACCACAAAAGAGCACTTCCCTTAAGTTGTAAAACACCCATACAAACCTTCATATTGGAGGTGTAATCCCTCAAGGAAAAATGCATTTCCATGTTCTCAAGCCATGCCTCGGCGACCGGACCATCAGTGGATCCCCAAAACTCTAGGAATTTAACCTTCTCTAACTCCCTATGTATGTGGTTGTTGGTGGGATTTTTTGATCCCTCGGTGGGAGTAGATACTCCCCCTTCCTCCTTCTCCAAACAGTTCATCAATGCTTCGAACATCCTCTGGAAGGATCTCATCATGTTTATTACTTCACTATATGATATTTGTTCTTGATCCGGGGTTTGTTCCTCTTCCCGAGGAGGTGAGTTTCTTGGTGTAGATTGCGACGCAAAAGGAGGCATAGTGCATCCTCTCACAACCCTACCCCTACCCCTTCTTCCTCTTCTACACATTATCACCTGCTATAACAAAAATTTCACATGAATCAATTACAGGGCTACACACACTAAATTAGTGCAAAAATCGAAGTTGTGTCAGGTCTATTGTCCAAAGTGTTGAACCCTACTTTGATACCATATGTAATGTTTGACTAAATCTTTCCATAAAATACGATTTATTTTTTTTATGTTTAAGGTTGCGACAATATCAAGATTACAAATTCAATCTAATCATATTCAACCTTCTGAAATTTTTTGCAGTGAATAATTAATATACATCTATACAACATTATTCCAACTATTACTAATACCTATAACGTATCACAACCTAATTGATGTAATACAAGAAGATTCAATAACATAAGTCATATAAGATATAGTGAATTTTAACAATGTCTACCCACCCACATCCTACACCTTCACGGTTAGGACCTTCAAGACACATAAGGTCTCAGGACTAGCAGTTGTTCTGAGGAACTTGAAGATATATCCATCCCATTAATCATCACTAATCTAATAATTACAAGCTAATTAACAATCTACCTATCCATTATCAATTTCTAATCAATTTCTAATAAGGTTTGACCGACATTATGCATCAACTAAAGAGAGGTTGTCAACTATCTATATTCAAATAACCAATAATATTTATTCCATTATCACTATAATTTCCTTTGTTCCACATAAATAATTCAACTTGTATAAACAAAAAAGTACAAGATAATGCCAATCTCTGGATTTGAACTTCTAACCTTTTAAGAGGAAACACATGTTCTTAACCATTAAACTCACTCAGATTATTCTTAAAAATATAATCCATTTATATTCATATATAAATGGATAATAATAATAATAATAATAATAATCTATTTTTAAGGTCACGGCCAAGCCAGCACACCAAATTGGTGTATGAGACCCCCTTGTTTGTGGGACAAGGGACCCCCCTCCGCCCAGCGATTTGACTAGTAAAGTCTATGAAGGTATACATACCCTACCCCCCTCTGGATTTGAAACTGTGACATCTTAAGAGGAAACACATGTTCTTAACCATTAGGCAAGTATTATTTTCTATTATACACTTATATATAAATCCTTTTAAGGAAACTACTAATTATTTAGTCATAAAATCTTTCATTAATTTACAACACCCTGGCGTATCCCAACTATACCCTTAAGACGTGTGTGTATATATATATATATATATATATATATATATATATTACTCGTGCTAAAACAATAATCATAATATGTTGCCTGAATTTATATATATAATTAATTCTGGCAACAGATTATCATTATTGTCTTAGCAAGAGTAATATTCCATAAAATTAATAATAGTAATTAATTGGACAATTAATTAATGTGGTGCACCCATGGTTTTGAATAGAACCGAATAGTTGTTGTGCACAATGCATGCATAATAGAGATAAGATTTAAAATTCTTCTCATTAAACTAAGGATAATAAAATCTCTAGAGATCTTGGTGCAGCATTTAGAACATTTATAACTAGAGTATGGTCTTCCATCGATGAATTTCAAATGAACTTAAATATATTTAAAGCAACGTAGAATATACAATGAATCAATAATCACCAGTAGATTTCAAATTTAAAACAACATTAGAAACATCTAATATTCTAGCGACGCTAGAATTTAAAAATAACAATATATAAAGACCAACAAAATTCATTCTTGATGTATCACATATAGAAATATATAATCTGAAAAGTTACATGACAAGGATTACCATAACCGAAGGTTTTATGCTGAGTCACTTGTTGGAACTTTCATGGGGCTTGTCGATCATCAAAAGGATTCACCAGATGCCTTCCAACCAACGTAATTGGTACTCTTCTTCCCCTATGCCCCTCAATCCGCAGAGGGGCTATACAAACCAGCCACAAAACTAGCTACGAAGTGGCCACTCACAAGTGAGAGGATCCCACCTCTTAACCCACTTCATTCTCTAACTCAAAATAGAAACGCTTAAAGTCTACAATCATGACTATCCAACAATAGGGTAGAATGTGATCCCTCTCTTGACTCAAAACATTTCTTTTATATCCTCCCCTTTCATAGGAATTTATAAATTAAATTTAAAATAAATTGTTTCTCTCACTCACTTTCTTTAAGCTTCTAAAATTATGTTTAATTATTTCTTAGCTTTTATTTAAGATTCCTCTATTTTTCTTGTCTCGTATCTTTTCTGGTAGATGTTTCTCAGTTTTTCTTGTCTTTTAGATTTTTCCTTAGATGTGTCCCCACTTTATTTGTCTTTTAGATTTTCCTCTAGATGTTTCCGTGTTTTTTCTTATCTTTTAGATTTTCCCTTACATGTTCCCTCGCTTTCCTTGCCTTTTATATTTTCACCTAGATGTTTTCCTGTTTTTCTCGTCTTTTAGATTTTCCCTTAAATGTTTTCCTTATACAATTGTTTCTCATGAATTTAATAATTGCTATTTATTCATTCATTTATTTAATATCATGCATATCTTTTAGTTTCCTTCTAAGTTGTTTGTTTTTCTTTAATAATTACATTTTGTTTGAATTTTATATTCCCCTTAACCATAAATTCTTAGAATAAATTAATTTTTCCCTAAACATCTAACCCTTCCAATAAAATTTGATTTTCAAGTTTCTAGCGGGACACTACCTATTTACTTTATCACCTTACCCTTAGGTTAACTTACATTTTTCACTTTACACTAGAAGTTTAATTTGAAACAAAGGATAAAGGTGCCATGAACGCCATGCCCTTCAGGATGAACGGATGTACTCCAAGGGTTCCATGCGTCATTCCATTCAAGCGATTTTTCCCTTGATCGTTGGGAATATGGCAGAACTGGAGGAGCTCCTATTACTCATGCAGTTGTCCCTATTTTGAGACTATTGGAATATAAGGAATAAGACCTCCACCTTATTGTGTGTCCCTTAGTATACCTCATGAGTGACTGAGACCCAATCTACCCTCGCAACATTGTGCAACCCTTTGAGCAAGAGTGTCCCTCACTCTTCAACTCTGGCTACGGTGGGAGTGCTAGTGAGTGGAATCAAGGACGTCATTCCACCCCTCCCTTTATGTTGGTCTGGTTTTGTATAGCACCAATACTCCTTTTTTGAGTTAGATCAGCAAGAATGGTTCTTGTGTCTGCATCCACTAAACAAGTTTTAATTAGCATGTCCATAATCAACATAAGTTATTTATTCAAAATTTCATCAATTCATTTACTCCCTGACTCAATAAGGAGTTCCACTATCTTGTTGATGATAATCGCATCAAGCAGTGATTGAGCTTTATGTACACTCAGGAACTTCTCAATAATGTCTGTACAATCATGATCATCCATACATTTTATTCAACAAGATATAATGTGTAATTTACCAATTTCACATTTGACATTTTAATAATTTCATAACAAGTCTAGAATTCATCATGTATTAATTAACCAAGTTGTTTTCGAGCAAACACCCTCAAAGAATAAGTCTACTATCTAAAAATAGGTAGGTGAAACAGGACATTTCATTCTTACATGATGCTAAAATGGTCATCTTAGAGATCCAATTGACAAACACAAATATACAATCATTACCATTCTTGGTGGAGGGAAAACCTAACACGTAATCCATGGAGACTAACTTCTAGGGTTTGTATGGGGTAGGTAGAGGAGTGTATAACCCTTACATCTTAATGGCAAGTTTAACAATGGCACAGACAGTGTATGATTTGATATGCCTACTAACACCATATTAGATTATTTTCCAGTAGAAATACTTTTGTAGTATTGCGATTATCTTCCCCGCACCAAAGTTCCCTACAACCCGATTGTAATGTGCCTCCCAAATTATCTTTGCATACTCACTTGAAGGAACACAAAGATGGCCCAGATAACACAAAACTGCATCATGGAGGTGAAAGTCAAAAATATTTTTACCTGCACCTAGTGTCTAATATATAGCAACGAAGTCGAGGTTGCTGTCATACAATTATAGCCACATGGAGGTCTCGTGTCCACAAGAGTTCAAAACTATGGTTAGTGCTACAACTAGGGGTCGATTGAGGCATTCTACAAAATGGTTTTTGTTGTCCTTCTTGTACTTAATGTTCAAGTGGAATTATTGCAAGTATGTAGGCCACTTTTGATGGCGGTCATTTTGTAACTTTCCTTGTGACTACCTAAATTGTAGAGGCTTGTGATCAATGTGGATGATCATTTCCTTTCCCATAATATAATGCTTCCACTATCGACATGCCTGCACAAAGGATTACACCTCATTGTTATAGGTGGGATACCTACAAACAATATTAGAAAGAACCTTGCTCTGGTACTATTGATCTAGATTGTATAGATAATGAAATGAAAGTAAATAATATGAATGGAAACACATAGAGAGAAATATTGTAGAGAGAACAATAATACAGTGCAACCCAAATTCTACTAATGAATGAAATAGGAAAAAATTGTAAATGCAAAGCAATATAAACTAGCTAGAATGGTGGTATCTTATCTCTGAAGAGAAGTGTTGGCTATTCTCATCCGCAAGTGGAGATTACAAGAGATCGAAATGGCATTTTCACATAAAGTACTAAACCGTAAAAGGTAAAAAACCTAAAGATCCAAAACCCTAACGCTAGGAGACTAAGTTCCAAAAGGATTGCAAGCCCCGAGGTGGCTAGTTGATACGTCAACTTCATGGGGGTGCAACTTTTGAATACATTCTTCGTTTGGGATGCACAATGACTCGTTGGAAATGTCTAACTAAGAAATACAATTCTTAATAGGGTTGGATAGGGCATGGCCACCCCAGGTGATCCAGATTTATGAGTGGAAATAAAAGGAATAACAGACTGAATACAATAACACAAAGATATGGAGAACTGAAGAGAACTGAGGTACTATCAGGTTTCTAAATCTGATCTGTCTTTGACCAGATTTTAGTTGTAACACCATGTTTCCCCCAGTTTGTAAATATAATTATATCATCCAAGAGACTATGGAAAACTCAATATGTGTGATTGTTTGATTTGATGGACCTTTGTATAAAAGTTCAATGAATGTAAATTATGTTATTTACTAAGAAAATGGATAAGTGTTGCATGGCTATTGGAAGGGGGGTGTACTAAGAGAGACCATGAATTATAAGAAAGAGATGATGAAGGGGACTAGGAATGGTTGCATTAACCTCCACCAAACCAGTACCTTACTGGATTTAATTGCTCAGGACAAGAACAGTCCTCTAACCTAGGAATGAATTACCGTCAGGCTAGTAGATGGGAATACCTCCTCAAGAGTTAATGAGGAGATGGGGCAGAGCACCCATCTGTAAGGCTTTCATACCTAACCATGGATTGGGAATTCGATCCACACACAATCTTGTTGAGAAAGGCAAGAAAGGAAGGTGTGGTGGGCAGAAGAAGACCTACGAATAGTGCAGAGACAAGAGGCTAATCTCTCGGGTTCAAGGAAGAACTAAGAATTGAGTGTGTTATGGTCGCAGGAAATGGCTAGCAGGGTTATGATACAAGCTGATAAATGAGGTTACTAAGTGACTAAGGAAGTAATCAGGAGGTCCTCCTTGCTTGGTATAGTGAAAACCATTGCCAAGATCCTATGGGAGGAGGAGAGTAACCTTCATCCCTACTATCGATGAGCCAGAAGAAAGTATTTTATCTTAGAGCATCGTAGTCTAGCTCAGGGGTGGCTAGTGGTAAATCCGTTAGGAGTGACTGAGCCTATGGTTGGGTGGAAATGAGCACCCCTTTCAGTAGGTTCTTCACATTATCTGGTTCTGATAAGTGTTTTATTACTCTATGCATTGAATTGGGAATAATAGATGAATGCATTTATTTATATATCTGTAAATGGTTTTTGTAATGAAATGGTTAATTTATGTGTATGTGTTTGTCTTCTTGTGAACTTATTCGCCTGGTTGATTGTCTATGTGCCCCAACCTAGCCTTTAAGGTGCCTTGGGACATAAACCTATAGGACAGATGAGATAGAAAGTATTGCGCAATTTCGTCCTGTTCGTTTAAAGAGACTATCCCCTTCAGAGTCCTTGTTGTGTGACTGGGATATCTTTCCCAAGTACTTAACAGTTTCATGATGAAGCTCAGGAAGGATAGCGAGATTTAAGTCTCAGAAGGGAAGAACCTTTCGTCTGGAAGATGAACGGACGAGACTTGTTCAGGAGAACCCATATGACCAACACCTAGGAACCTTAATGCTAAGCCCAAGGGAGTTAATTCCTTCTAGCTTCAGAGCTCCAGAAGTATGGGACTTCGGAGTATTGTCGTCCCTCATAGTCATAAATCGGTCGAAGGCGATTGAGAGTTACGATTACTCGTAGGGTTGGTCAGTGTTGGGCGGTTTCCCTAGTGGTTAGGTGGACCTATCCTACCAATTAAACCGTAATCCAAAACCCCGAAGGTTGGAGATGCGAAGTAACTAGAACCGTAGATTGAGAGACCCTTCGAGTTATTTCCCAACCGTCGATATACTAGGGACATGTGGTGCTAACCCCTTTAGTTCAAAGATCGAGCACTTCGGGAGAAAAGAGGAGTTTGCATCGCAAAACTCCCGAAGGCCGAATCCCTAAGATAATAAGAGTCATAGATCCATAAATATACATGGTCGGATCTAGACCGTGAGATCTGAGGGATGTTAGAAGGTTGTCAATCCAGGGTGATGTGGTGTAGTGACGTCACCCAGGGTGAAGTGGACCCCAGTTTGACATGCCACGTGTCACCCAAATTTGTGTGTATCATATACCCTATATACCCTTTGGAATGTGACATGTGTCATCCTGAATGAGGACATGTGTCTTCCCTAAACCTTCTACATGTCAACCCCTGGTATGTGCCCACCTAGCCCATGTGGTTGGTGAAGTTACCAAAACTCTAGGAGTCCATCCTAGTTGTTGATGTCAGGAGACACTTGGCACCAGATCTTGTACTCCGAAGGAGAGTCACTCTGAAGGAGTTTAATCTTGGTGCTTTGAAAATCCCTGAAGCTCAGAGTAACAGAGAGAATCTCAACCATCCGTTATTTGGGGACATGTGGTGGGTGATCTTCTACTTTGGAGGATAGCCACTTAGGAGAAAAGAGGAACTAGAATTCTCAAAGGCCAAAAGGTTGGAGTTCACCTAAGCCATCGATCTCAGAGGATAGGTGTCAAGAGATCTGACACTCCCGAAGGATTTCCCTTCGTAGGTTTTCATTTGTGAGTGCTTTGGAATTCACCAAAGCATAGAGTCTTAAAGTAAGTGTCGTTCGTTGATCTTGAAAGAAAACGGGGACCACTAATTTCTGTAAGTATACCTGAAATCCGTCGATTCAGCAATTCGGAAGATCTATGGTGTCATAGGTTGAAAACTTCCAGAGCATGAAGCTCCGAAGCACTGAAATAGGTGCCCTTTGTCTTGGCGTCTGGTCATAGCCCGCAATCATATGTGATTATATCCAGAGGGAAGAAGCTAGCTCGAGAATTCAAATCAAAAGGTCAAATGACCCTGTTATTCTGTGAGTAGCAGTCGTTAGAAATCTACGGGAAAGTAGAATATAATGAATCATCTCGGAGAGATGATTCGAGATGAGTTAGTTAAGGAAAAGTGAATTTATGGTGCCCCACCCCTTAAAAGAGTATTAAGGAGTTGGGTGTGCTACAAATTGGTATTAGAGCATGGTTAGATCACTTGGTCTGCTTGGGATCATGGACGAGTTGCGTAAAAAAAAACCATATTTAAATAACTTTAAGGGTGACGCCCTATCTTACCTCTTTCCTAAAAATCTTGGTTAAAATTTTACTGGAAAAAAAGAATGAAACCTTCTTCTGTGTGTGTGTGTATTTAAGAAATATGAATTGTGTGTTGTTCGTAAACTAATATATTGTTGGCTAATAGTCAGTGTTTTGTCAGCACTCAAGTAGTCAATAAATCATGGGAAAACTACAAGTATAAAGGATGGTGATGTGCCATGAAGTGGGGGAGGGCTCCCACAATAGAGACAAAGAATCTGACGAAAGGAGGGTGGTGGAAATCCCTCTGGATCTGATTGAAACTGTAAGGAGCCTCATGGCCAAATTATAGAGTTGCAAAGCCGACAATGAGAGATTGATAAAAGATCAAGAAAAACAAACGTAAATTAATGCAGTCTTGTTGCAGAGCTTATCTGACATGCAGAGGCAGCTGCAGCATGGACCCGAAACCAATCACATGGACCAATGACATACGAAGAGAAGTCAAAGTCCACCCCAGATACGAAAAATGTGGTCCTCTAAGTGGCCACACTAGGAGGAGTACCTCGAGGAAGGTCCAACCTGGAGACAGGGTACACTCATCGGGAGAATCCTCTGGAAAGGAAACTGGTGACTCCGAGGGATCATCTAGTAGAAAAACTAGCTCACATTCTCAAAGGAAAGGAAAGAAGTGAAAGAATTCCAAAATTCATGACCCTGAAGAGTTCAAGAAATCCAAACCACCCTCTTTCAATGGATACATTGAGAAAGGGAAAGAGGCAGAAGCTTGGCTTCTTGGTTTAGAGAAGTACTTCAGAGTCCATGACTACTCTGAAAACTTGAAGGCTTGAATATCCATCTTCAACCTGAATGGAAAAGCTTCCATTTGGTGGGAAGACCTTAAGAATGTGAAAGGAATCCATGAAGAGGACTTATCATGGAAATAGTTTAAGAAACACTTCAAGAAGAAGTATCTGTCAGAGAAATACTTTGATGGGAAGAATAAGGAGTTCTATGAACTCAAGCTGAGACAGCTCATCATAGAGGAATATGTCAATAAATTCCTTGAGTTGTTGAGTTATGTACCCTACCTAAAGGATGAAAAGGTAAAAGTGAAACGATTTATCAGTGGGTTACCTCAGACCTACCGAAACAGGATTGAGTTTGACAAGCCAAAGACCTTAGAAGACACTATTTGGAAGGCAAGGTATTTTTATGAACAGTTCAGGAGTCAGATAGAACCTCGCGAGGAATGGAAGAAGAAGAGTAGTTTGGGATTCAATACGAATGGGTTCAAATCCTCAATATTTAAGAGCTATAAGAAGGACTCTAGGATAATCCTTCCTACTAGAAGTGTATATCAGCAAAATTTCCCCTCCCGAAGTGGAAATAAACCTTTTGGAGCAACCCCAAGAAAGACTGATAACCCAAAGAAGGAACCCTTGAAATGTTGGGGTTGTGGAGAAGAATATCTACTGAGAGATTGTCCAGATAGACAACAGAACAGTAGGAGAGTATACAATGTCCGAGAATCTACCATACGCAATGATGTGGCTAGGAACATGCCATGGATTTATGCAGCTTTGGATAATAAACAAGCTGACCACCAAGCTTCAGTGGTGGATATGGAAGGTACGATTGCCAACCATTTGGTTTCTATTTTAATTGACCTCAATTCTAATTTGAGTTATGCAGCCCCTCAGACTGTTGATAAGTGTAAACTACAGCCATTTAGGCATGTTAAGCCATGGTTGGTACAACCAGTCGCTGGAACCAAAAGAAAAGTAGCAGAGGTCATTCCATCTTTCCAATTCATCATGGATGGATTTCCCACCCAAGAGACCCTTAACATACTTGCCCTAGGATCTTATGACCTGTTGATTGGTATGGACTAGTTATCCACTTATAAAACCAAATTGGACTGTTACCATAAAAATTTGGAGTGTGAGAATGAAGAAGGGATAAAAATGACCCTCTAAGGGATTTAGAAGCATGTCTCCGTAAGACAAATATCATCCATTCAAATGAAAAAGTATTACAGAAAGGGATGCCCTCTATATGCAATACAGGTGTTGGAATTTGTTGAGGATGACAAATCGAACCTAGAGGACCACCCCATATTAAGAGAGTATAGTGACATTTCCAAAAGAGGTATTGGGTCTACCTCCGAGAGTAGACATTGACTTCTCAATAGAACTTGCACCAGGAGCAGTGCTACTATCTATGACACCCTATAGGATGAGTACACCCGAGATAGTTGAGCTCAAGATACAGCTAAAGGAAATGATAGAAAAAGACTACATCTGGACCAGTGTGTCTCAATGGGGAGCACTAGTCTTGTTTTTGAATAAGAAAGATGGCACACTTCAACTGTACATAGACTATAGACAACTCAATAAGACAACCATAAAGAACAAATACCCCTTACCAAGAATCGATGACTTGTTAGACCAGTTAAGGGGCGCTTCCATTTTCTCAAAGATTGACTTAAGGTATGGATACAATCAAATCTGAATCAAGGATGAATACATCCACAAAACAACCTTCAAGACTAGATATGGTCACTATGAATTTGTGGTGGTGCCTTTTGGATTAACCAATTCCCCCGCCACTTTTATGTGCTTGATGAATAATGTACTCAGCAAATTCCTAGACAGATTTGTATTGGTTTTCATTGATGATATCCTAATATACTCCAATAACATAGAGGAGCATGAAGAACATCTTAGACTTTTACTTCAAGTACTAAGAGAGCATCAACTCTATGCTAAGTTTAGTAAGTGTGACTTTTTCCAGAAACAAGTCCATTACTTAGGCCATGTTAGTTATAAAGAAGGAGTGGTAGTAGACCCCGAAAAGATCAAATCTATTATGGAATGGCCTACCCCAAAGGATATATCTTATATCAAATCATTTATGGGCTTAGTAGGATATTATAGAAGGTTCATAAAAGGATTTTCCAAAATTGGTTTTCCAATCACTACCCTTCAGAAAAAAGGGGTTAAATTCACTTGGACATTAGAATGTGAAATAAGATTTCAAGAATTGAAATACCTTCTGACCCATGCACATGTGTTGAATATTGTATACCCTGATAATGAATTCCTCATGTGCACAGATGCCTGCAAGGAAGGACTCGAAGGATTACTTATGTAAGAAGGTCGTGTAATTTTATATGAATCCAAAAAATTGAATGAGAATGAAATCAATTATGTGACCCATGATATAGAGTTGGCTTCCATAGTGAACGCTTTAAAAATGTGGAGGCATCACCTCCTAGGTAGGATATTTGTACTTATTACAGACCATTGTGGGTTGAGGCACCTGTTTGATCAACCAAAACTCAATGCCAGACAAGCTAGGTGGATGAATCTCCTTAGTGAGTTTGATTTCGAAATCAAACACATAAAAGGAAAGGAAAATAGGGTGGTTGATTCACTTAGAAGAAGTGTGAAAACAATTCACCTGGCAGCGGTAAGCACCTGTGAAATGGATGTCAGGGAAAGAGTCATGAATGCATAAGAAATAGATGCATTATTCAATACTGTGACCTCATACCTAAGGCAATATCCTACAGGGCTAAAGTATGAAAGCTAGCAGATGCTCAATGAAGGCTTGCTAAATTACAAAAACAGATTATATATCCCAATTTGTGACGACTTGAAGAGGTTCATAATGGACGAACTGCACAAGAGACCATATACTAGTCATCCAGGTTATCAGAAAATGATCACGACCACTAGGAAACAATTATATTGGCCTGGATTGAAAAAGGACATAGCTAACTATCTAGCTAAGTGTCTAGAATGCCAACAAGTTAAGGAAGAACATGAGCACCCAACAGGGTTGTTGCAACCTCTACCAATTCCAAAATGGAAATGGGAAACAATATCCATGGATTTCATCACCAGATTACCAAAATCGGCCAAGAAGAATGATGCCATCATGGTAGTGGTGGAAAAATTGAGCAAGTCTTCTCACTTTGTTCATGTCAAATCGACTTGCAAGGAAATAGATATTGCCAACATCTTCATGAAGGAGATATTCAGACTTCATGGCATGCCTAGGGATATTGTATCTAACAGAGACACAAAATTCACTTCAATCTTTTGGAAATCCTTGATGGCTGGTTTTGAGTCTAAATTGTTGTTTAGCACAGCCTATCACCCTCAAATTGATAGACAGACAGAAACAGTAAACCAGATATTGGAATACATGTTAAGGATGCATGTAATGCATAAGCTTAAGAAGTGGTAAGACTACCTTCCATTGGTAGAATTTTCCCACAACAACGGTTATCAAGAGTCACTGAAGATGAGCCCTTTTGAATCCCTCTATGGTAGACAATGCAAGATTCCAATCAGTTGGATTAATCCAGTGGATAGAATTACAATCGGACCCGACATGCTAAAAGAAATGGAACAAAAAGTGATTTAGATAAAGCAAAATCTGAAAATTGTTTAGTATAGACAGAGGATTTACACTGACAGAAAGAGAAATCTCAGAGATTTTAAGACAAGAGACCATGTCTATCTCATAGTTAGGCCCAAGAAGAGTTCCCTGGGAATGGGATCTTGTGCTAAGATGGAACCTCGGTATTTTGGACTCTTTAAAGTCTTAGATAGAGTGGGACATGTAGCCTATAAGCTAGCACTCCCTCCCACAGTAAAGGCACATAATGTTTTCCATGTTTCATTATTGAAGAAGTATGTACATGATTCTAGACTGGTCTATGATCCAGGTGGAGCCAGAGGGAGAATTTCTACCATACCCTCAATGCAAACTAGACAGGAAAGAAACCCCACTCAGGAGTCGAACCATTGCACAGGTCAAGGTGCAGTGGAAACACTTTGGCCCAAATGAGGCTACATGGAAAATGGAGGATGTCATGACACAGGCATATCCATTTTTGTTTACTTTTGTATATACAAATCATGTTGACAGATAGAACATCAAGGAAGGTGTTCCTTTAAGGGGGAGGGACTTGTAACACCCTATTTCCTCCAGTTTGTAAATATAACTATATTGGCCAAGAGACTATGGAAAACTCAATATGTGTGAATGTTTGATTTTATGCACTTTTGTATAAAAGGTCAATGAATGTAAATTTTGTTATTTACTAAGAAAATGGATAAGTGTTGCATGACTGCTGGAAGGGGGGGTGTACTAAGAGAGACCATGAATGATAGGAAAGAGATGGTGAAGGGGACTAGGAATGGTTGGGTTAACCTCCACCAAACCAATACCTTACTGGATTTAATTTCTCAGGACCAGAATAGTCCTTTGACCCGGGAATGAATTACAGTCAGGTTGGTAGGTGGGAAGACCTCCTCAAGATTTAATGAGGGGATGGGGAAGAGCACCCATCTGTAAGGCTTTCAGACCTAACCATGGAATGGGAATTCAAGACACACACAATATTGCTAAGAAAGGAAAGAAAGGAAGGTGTGGTGGGCAGAGGAAGACATGTGAAGAGTGCAGAGACAAGAGGTTAAGCTCTCGGGTTCAAGGAAGAACTAAGAAATGAGCGTGTTCTAGTCATAGGAAATGGCTAGCAGGTTTATGATACAATCTTATAAATGAGGCTGTTGATTGACTGAGGAAGTACTCGAGCGGTCCTCCTTGATTGTTATAGTCAAAACCGTTGCCAAGATCCTG
The DNA here is from genome assembly GCA_032191745.1 of Picea mariana. Classification (NCBI taxonomy): domain Eukaryota; kingdom Viridiplantae; phylum Streptophyta; class Pinopsida; order Pinales; family Pinaceae; genus Picea; species Picea mariana. The sequence goes on from JASDQU010305427.1 coordinate 64,856, forward strand.
CGGGAAGAGGAGAGTAACCTCCATCCCTACTATCGTTGAGCCAGAAGAAAGTATTTTATATCATAGCATTGTGGTCTAGCTCAAGGGTGGCTAGTGGTAAATCCGTTAGGAGTGACTGAGCCTATGGTTGGGTGGAAACGGGCACCCATTTCAGCAGTCGCTTCACATTATTTGGTTCTGATAAGTGTTTTCTTACTCTATGCATTGAATTGGGAATAATGGATGCATGCATGTATTTATATATCTATAAATAGTTTCTGTAATGAAATGGATAAGTTATGTGTATGCGTTTGTCTTCTTGTGAACGTATGCTCCTGGTTGATTGTCTATGTTCCCCAACCTACCCTTCAAGGTGCCTTGGGACATAAACATGTAGGACGGTCGAGATAGAAAGTATTGCATCAATATGGCCATGTATGTTTAAAGAGACTATCCCCTTTAGACTCCTTGTTGTGTGACCGAGATATCTTTCCCAAGTCCTTAATAGTTTTATTATGAAGCTCAGGAAGGATAGCGATATTTAAGTCTCGGAAGGGAAGAACCTTTCGTCTCGACGAATGAACGAGACATGCTCAGGAGAACCCATATGAACAACACCTAGGAACCTTAGGCTAAGCCTAAGAGAGCTAAGTCCTTCTAGCTTCATAGCTCTAGAAGTCTAGGACTTCGGAGTATTGTCGACCCTCATAGTCATAAATCGGTCGAAGGCAACTGAGAGTTACGATTACTCGTAGGGTTGGCCAGTCTTGGGAGGTTTCCCTAGTAGTTAGGTGGACCTATCCTACCAACTAAACAAGGATCCAGAACCCCAAACGTCTGAGCCACGAAGTAACCAGAACCATAGATCGAGGGACCCTTCATGTTTTTTCCCAGTCATCAATATACAGGGGATGTGTGGTGCTAGCCCCGTTAGTTCAGATATCAGGCACTTCGGGAGAAAAGAGGATTTTGCATCGCAAAACTCTCAAACGTCGAATCCCTAAGGTAAGAAGAATCATAGATCCATAAACCTACATGGTCGGATCTAGACCATGAGCCCAGAGGGATGTTAGAAGGTTGTTAGTCTAGGGTGACATGTTGTAGTGATGTCACCTAGGGCGATGTGGAACCCAGTTTGATGTGCCACGTGTCACCCAAATTCATGTGTATCACAAACCCTATAGACCCTTTTGAACGTGACACGTGTCATCCTGGATGAGGAGACGTGTCACCTATGAACCTTCTATGTGTCATCCTCTGGTACGTGCCCACCTACCCCAAGTGGTTGGTGAAGTTAACGAAACTTTGAGAGTCTATCCTAGACATTGATAGTGGGAGACACTTGGCACCAGATCTTATACTCCGGAGGAGATTCACTTCAGAGGACTTGAAGCTTGGTGCTTCGAAAATCCCCGAAGCTCAGAGTAACAGAGAGAATCTCAACCATCTATCAATTGGGGATGCATAGCAAGAGATCTTCTACTTTAGAGGATAGCCACTTCAGACAAAAATGAAACAAGAACTCTCGAAGGACTGGAGGTCGGAGTTCACCTGAGTCGTCGATCTCATAGGACAGGTGTTAGGATATCTGACACTCTGGAAGGATTTCCCTTTGGAGGTTTGCGTTTGTGAGTGCTTGGGAATTTGCCAAAGCACAGAGTCCTGAAGTAAGCGCGGTTTGTTGATCTTGAAAGAAAACGAGGACCGCTGATTTTCGTAAGTATACCCGAAATCCTTTGATTCGACAGTTCGAAAGGTCTATGGTGTCATAGGTTGAAAACTTCCAAAGGCCGAAGCTCCAAAGAACTGAAATAGGTGCATGTTGTCTTGGGGTTTGGTCATAGCCCATAGTCGTATGTGATTGTAGCCAAAGGGAAGAGGGTAGGTCGGGAATTCAAATCAGAAGGTCGAACGACCTCGTTAGCCTGTGAGTAGGAGTCGTTATAAAGCTACGAGAAATTAGAAGATAATGAATCATCTCAGAGAGATGATTTGAGATGAGTTATTTAAGGAAAAATAAATTTATGATGCCCCACCGCTTAAAATAATATTAAGGAGTTGGGTGTGTTACATTAGCTCTAAGTTTGAGCTTCCAAAACTGTCATTTGTTTCCTTTTATGACAACAAACAATTAGGTAACTTTTTACTGATAATTTTCTTTGGTTATGTGTCTTTTTAAGTGCACTTGAAAGTGTTTTGACATTCCAATGTTAGCACATGAAATAATACTCAAACACATAACACTCCTCAGATCTTTAAAACTCTAAAATGTTGATCTAACAATTCTAAGAATGCATGAAATTGACACATAAGGTTTTGGTCAACATGACCCTGGAAAAATTCCCATGGGGAAAACCAGTTTGGAGTAGATGTATATAGAAGACCTCAAAGAAAAATGTACAACACAGAAAACATATACAAGTGAACCTGATACAATAGAAACCCTTCTATGATGCCTTGGAGTCCCTTGAATATGTTCCTGATAGCCTCTTGAAGAAAGGCACCCTTTTCCTTGTTGCGTCCCTCTTGCTTTTCTAACCTTGGACCTCTTTTCTTTTTCCTTTGCCTTTGACTTTTCCCTTTGTTTGTGACTTTAACCCTTGTCTTGCCTTTTTCTTCCCTTGATCTTGCACCCTCCTCTCAAGAGTGCCTCCCTCCAAGGATAGGTGCGCACTAAGCTTAAGTGTGCCCTTCCTCAAGGAAAAACTCAACAATGGAATGTGCCCTCCCTTGCCATGCGCCCTCCATCACCCATAGAGGGTGTCTCTCCTCAAAAATTAAGAAACCTCCTCAAGCAACACCTCTCCTTACTTGGTGTGCCTCTTCACCCAAGAATACACCCCTCCAGAAGCCATTGCACCCCTCTCTAGATGTATGTGCCCTCCTCCAAGGTGTAACCCATACTCCATGGTAGACTAGTGCCAAGCTAAATCTCCTCCCAAACCCTTGACCTCATGTGCCTTCTCCTCCTCAATATATGCACCCAAGAGCTCTTATACTTCTCCTCTCCTCTCAAGTGAAGAATGAATCTCATATTTTCCCTATTCCCTCATTTAGCCTCTCTTTGGACAAAACCTAAAATATCAATGGCCTAGATCCAATCTAGCCATGTCTAATCAATGGCTGAGATTTAATCCTAAAATCTCACTTAGGAAACCCACTTTCCTTAGTTTTCATCATGTCCTTTAACTCACCCATAAAGTGAATTAAATGTTATGTTAATGACTTAAGTGACATATTTCACTTTTGACTGAAACTCCTAAGTCAAAGTGAAATTAGAATATAAAGTAAAGTAATGAGGGTAATAGTCTCCCCCTTTGTGTTTAGAGACTCACAAACACAAGGGGACCACTTTCCAAGGTACCCAAATCTCAACACTCCGTCTTACCGAGGAAAGTTCTCTTCACCCCCAATCTAATCCCTACAGTGGACATGGTTGCCTACTGGAAAATACTCAGTGAGTATGGATGTACCTTGATCATAAAAAGTAGTCTCTGACATAGATCTGCTCAACTTGCATGATCTATAGATGGAATTGCATCTCCACCTATCCAAGATCACCTAGATCTTGGTATCATACCAAAGATCTCAACCTTAGTCTCCCACCAAGGATTTATACCTCCTGGCATATTGCCAATGATCACTACTCTTGGCATCTCACCAAGAGTCTCTCTCTTGGCATCTCACCAAGACTATCTAGAACTTGGCATCTCACCAAGATCTTGAACTTGGCCTCTCACCAAGTGACTTCCACCTAAAGTGGATCCTGAACCTAATACGCCCGTCTCTGTAGCCAAGTGAGGTTCAAGCCTTTGTGGTGCCCTATTGATCCTCCTCATCAATATCTGATGCTCTGAAGCCCTTGCACAAACCCTATGTCTCAGCAACTCTGAAATTAAAGCTGTCCCAGGTGGACCATTCACCCCTGAACATGGTGTCTTCGAAAACTAAGTTTGATCTCCCTCTAAATCACTACTCTGAGTCCATGGGTCCTTCTCAACTCTGTCTCCCCACCTGATGTTGGATGGTACACCAACTGAACAAAAACTAACGAACGCACTACAACACCCCAAGGTCAAGCCCCTGCTGATTATAATTATGGTTATAGGCTAGTGAGCCAAGTGTTTATAAGCTGAAGACTTATATGTTTATTAGGACAGAGATCCTATATGCTTAAGGCCATGAGCCTGATTTTTGTATATGTAATTGCACATATCAATAATAAAATTACATTGTTTTGTGTAGATCGTCCACAAAGAAATAGTATGGGGGAATAAGCTCCACTAGGTAGGGTAAGGGAGGGGGATAAGTGTTTATGCCTAGGGGCTAAGATAGAGGGCATACCTCTAAGGGAATAATATTTTATTATTATTTCCTAAAGGCTAAGGGGACATGATCGGTGTTATCTTAAGTTTCTGGAAAGGAAGCGAGTGCTAAGTGGAACTCATGCAGCTACAAGAAGACAGGTGTCGACTTGGGTGCATGTAGTTAAAGCTAGGAAATCCATCTCATTGGGGGTTCACTTCCCATTCTAGCGTTGCTCCCCATCCTTGTGTCTAGAGAAGTTTCTAGTTTCCTCACGACCCTTACGATTCTCTAGAAGTCTATCACCCTTCCTGATTCATCCAGGGATTCAAGCTTTCACATGTACCTTGACTGAGCCATGTTGTGCCTTAACGGTTGTTGTTGCTTCCATCACCTAAGCTATATCGAGCCTTGGTGTTTCCATCACCCTTACTGGAGTTGACTTAGAAGCTGGGATGAAGAAGCAGATTGTCAGGCCTGTGGTTTGAAGAGGTGGGTTGTCAGGCCCGTGGACTGAAGAAGTAGTTTGTTGGGCCTACAAGAAACTCTCTCCATGTGATAGAGGTTGATGGAGAAGTGTTTTCCCAAAGGGACCCAACTGCAGCTATAGTGCTCGGAGAATTCATGTCTGGCTTGTTGTTGAAGCCCTAGAAGAGAAGTGGGGCAGCCGAAGGACTGTTAAGTAGAGAAGGGGCACACTTCATAGGGTGGGACAGGAATGTGGGGAATGAGAGGTTGTAGGTTGTTAGTGTGAGCTGGCCCTGGGAGAAAATTCTTCTTGTTTCTCTTTCCAAGCCTAGGAATCCCTTGCCCAGTGGATTTTAGTCCCAGCTCGAGGGTGACCCACTGCTGAACATGATGAGCAACGTGGTCTAAGGTTGGAGGTTCATGGAAGGTCTGCACCAAGTTTGGTGGTCATATATTGAAATATAAGTGCCAAATCTCTATTAGATGTATGTTGTCTAATTGAACATGTGTTATAACTTGATGAGTAATGCCTGGATATATCAGTTATGTTGTGTGTGTAGGGTTACTATTATTTTCGCATTGATCTGTGTATGGTTAGAATATGCCATCTGTATGCATATATTGTTAGTATGTTTGAATGATTATTTCCACATGAATAAGTGGCATGAATAGAATGTTGTAACTATTAATTGTGTTAGATATGAATGCATATAAATTTACAAAACGGTATCAAAGCTAAGAGAGATGTCCAAGAAGTGGCGTTGCTCAGACTATTGGTGGTTGGGGACTTCACAAAATGGTATCAGAGCCATGGTTTCAACACTGATCCTGGATGGGCCATGTTAGTGGAAGCTGATGCAAAAGTTTTAGAAAAGAATTGTTGTCAAAATGGAAAAAATTCAAGTTCAGAGCCCAGTTTTCAACACTGAGCCTGAATTAGGCTATATAAGTGGTTATGGAATCAAAAGATCAGAGAAAATTGTTGTTGAGAATGAAAAAATTTGAATTTATAGCATTCCAAAGTGCCAAGATAACACCTTGCTTGTGTTTGGAAGATCAAGAGGTATAGTGGTTCAAGAAAGATAGCAGAGAAAAGAGACTACAGCAACCGTGGATTTGGAACCACAAGGTTTGAAGTTGGATCATGGGATCTGTTCGAGAGAAGGAGGATCCTTCACAATCGTCATATCTGGAGAAAGGTGCATGAGGATTAACCCCTAAGTACTTCGGACTTCGCGACTTCAACGAAGTTTATGTGTGATAGAGAAGAAAGGGTCAAGGCCCAAAGTTATGAAGGCATGAAGAGTATCTACACAGTAGATCTGGGGGGGGGAATGTTACCATTGGATTTGACCAAGGACGGATCATAACCATAGGGTTAAGACAAGAGAGGAAGGTAAGAAAGTTCAAGATTTTGGCATTCAGGAGAAACAGGGTATGCTAAGGTGAAATCTCCTAAATCCCAAAGTGACGTGGCCTACTGACGTCACTAAGGATGATGTGGAAACATGGGATGTGTGCCACGTGTCAATGAGTTAAGAACCTTTGTAAGATAGAAATGTAGTTAGAACATGACATATGTCACCCACCTGATCGGACCATGTGTCAGCTTCATGTGTCCTTCCAAGTGGCACTTCTGGTGGTGGCACAAGGTAGTTAACCTTGGTGAAGAAGTTAGTTGGATCGGGCCTGCATTAACTTTTATCACAATCTATCAATATCAATGGTCGAACGACATTGCGGAGATCGAAGTTGTGCGGCAGATAATTCTGCAAGGTAGTCCCATAATCCAAACCATCATATCCTAGAAGGGGTACGTGTCAGTGTGGGGATAGTTGTGGAATGATCGACGGGTTACTCCAAAACCACTAACCCATGTCCTCACAATTTGAAAAAGTATAAAGTTTGATGTGACTTTTTCAGTATTTATTAGTTCAATCACGGAAACCGTGGGCCCCAATGGATGCATGGCACCATATAGTGAAGTCCAAAGACTTGGAACTCCGGAAGAAATGGATTGTGATGGAATGGGAGGAAGAAACCCCAGAAGTTTCGTAACACTGAAGTAAAGTGACGTGATGATGTCACCAAGGTGACGTGGAAGTATGTAGAGACTCACAGTTTCGGAGTTTTGGGATGTGCAAAGGTGAAATCTGCCGAAGCCCGGAGCCCGAAGTTTCAGAACTCTAGATAAGCGCCAAAATCATAATCACTAGGTCACAGCCATGGCCACATGCAAACCAAGGGCTAGCGCCTGAAATGTTGTTGCAGAACATAACTGGGCTTAGAGATTGAATCCTGAGGGGTTCTTGGCCGACCAAGACCTACAGAAAATGGAATCTGATATTGTTTTATTGAATCAGATTAGTTTATTCTGGAAAATTATTAAAGTCCTATAGTCTGACAAAACTCAGTTAACTGCACATTTTGCAGAGTTAACGATTGTCAGAACCGAATGAGTTGTCGCATAGTGCAGAGAAATGGGGAAGGCACAGGGTGATTGTAGTTCGGAAAATGAAGTTAGAGGAATGGATGTCCATTTAGGAGTTGAAGGATCGAACTCCAATGGGCATGGAGAAGGGTTAGACAAAGAAGAAAACATGATGAAAATCATTGAAAAGTTGCAAAAAGATGTCCAGAATCACCGAGAAGATAACAAAAAACTCATGAAATCCAGGGAGCACCAGGGAGAATTCAACATAAATTTGATGCAGAGTCTGTAAAGAATAGAAAATAAATTGGATAAGGAGAGTGGCTCAAGCAAATCAGGGAGTCACGGAAGAACAAAAAGTGATAGCAGACATCACCAACACTCCTCGAGGCATTCCAATAAGAGAGCACAATTAGCTCAAGTCCATCCCCTGTTAGGAAGCATAAGAGGTATGGGGAGGATGAGCTACGAGGGGAAATGAACAAAATCAAACCTCTTAAGTTTGATGGGGAGCACAAGAAGGATGAATATGCAAAGACATGGCTGCTGGCATGAGAAAGTATTTTCAATTGCATAATTACTCTTCACAGGTAGAAGGTATAATTTCCATCTATCAACTCAAAGGTAATGCATCCATGTGGTGGAATCATATTGTGCAGGTGCATCACCTTAAAGATAAAGTTGTTACTTGGAGGGAATTCAAGAAGTATTTTGAAAATAAATAATTGACTAAGAGGTACTTTGATAAGAAATGAAAGAGTTCTTTGAACTCAAGATGGGAAGTATGTCCATTGATGAGTATGAAAGAAGGTTTTTAGAATTTCTGAAGTATGTCTCTTTCATCAAAGATGAGACAGTCAAGATTCAGAGGTATTTGAGTGGTTTTCCACCATCCATCAGTGACAAAATACAATATGATGATCCCAAAACATTGGAGGAGACCATAAGGTGAGCTAAGAAGAAATTCAAGATGGATCAGAGGAAGAAGGGAATTAAGCCACCATTCTTCAGAAATAATCCTCAGGGACAACCAAATTCTATAGAACCTAGAATGATTGAGACAAGTGGTCAAAGGCCAAGGTAACCACCTATTCAATGTTGGGGTTGTAAAGGTGATCATATGTTTAGAGATTGTCCTCATAGAAGTGACAAAGAGAGATTTGTTCACAATGTTCAGCGAGCTGAAACAGTGGGGGACATGGGCATAAATGTACCAAGGATCTATGCAGCCTTGGGAAATAAGCAAGTAGGGTATCAATCACATATGATTGAAGTATAAGGTATGATCAACAACCAAACCATTACTATTTTAATTGATTCRGGATCTAGTCATAGTTATATAGATCCTAATATGGTGGAAAATTTGCAATTGCCAAGAAACAAGCATGGAAAATATTGGTTGGTGCAGCTGGCTACTAGAGCCAAAATAAAATTCAATGAGATATTTAAGTCATGTCTTATGGACATGAATGGATTGAACACAAGGGAAGATTTGAACATATTGCCTTTAGGATCTTATGACTTCCTAATTTGTATGGATTGGTTAGACCAACACCATGCCATCTTAGACTGTCGTAACAAGGCATTCACTTTCCTAAATGAGGAAGGGAATCAGAGGACAGTCCAAGGAATTCCCAGGGAATTTATTGTCCGAGAAATCTCGACAATGGAGTTGAATAAGTGTTACAGGAAAGGATGTTAAATATTTGCAGCCCATATGGAGGAAGCATATAAGGATAAGGTTCCAAATCTGGAGGATCATGCAGTCCTAGAAGATTTTGAGGATGTGTTCAAGGAGGTACCAGGACTACCTCCAAAGAGAGATATTGATTTCTCTATAAATTTAATGCATGGATTAGCTCTAGTGTCAAAGACTCCTTACAGAATGAGTACACCCAAATTGAAGGAGTTGAAAATGTAGCTTGAAGAACTTCTGAAGAAGGGGTATATATGCCCAGGTGTGTCACCTTGGGGTGCCCCAGTCTTGTTTTTGAAGAAGAAATATGGGACATTGAGATTGTGCATTGACTTTGTACAATTGAATAAAGTAACTATAAAGAGAAAGTATCCTCTACCAAGGATTGATGATCTCTTTGATCAATTGAAGGATGCAAAGATATTTTGAAAGATAGATCTCAGGTTAGGATGTCATCAGGTAAGGATTAAAGAGGAAGATATCAGCAAGACCACCTTCATGACAAGGTATGGTCATTATGAGTTCACAGTGGTGCCATTTGAGTTGTCAAATGCACCAATTTTTTTTATGTGCTTAATGAATGGTGTTTTCTGGGAATATTTAGACAAGTTTGTCATTGTTTTTCTGGATTACATTCTTGTATATTCCAATTCAGAAGAAGAGCATGAGCATCATTTGAGGATGGTGTTGCAAGTGCTAAGAGAACATTATTTGTATGCCAAATTGAGCAAATGTTCATTTTATCAAAACAGAATTCACTACCTGGGGCATATCATTTCAAAGGATGGGATAACAGTGGACCCTGAAAATATAGAATCCATTAGAGAATGGATAGCGCCAAAGAATGTGACAGAATTCATATCCTTCATGGGTCTAGCTGGCTATTACAGAAGGTTCGTTGCAGGGTTTTCAAGAATATCTCACCCCATCACTTCCTTGCAAGGGAAGGGGAAGAAGTTTCAATGGATAGAAGAATGTGAAAAGAGTTTCCAGCAATTGAAGCAGTTGTTAACCAATGCTCCAATTCTAAGGATCGTGGATCCAAATGAAGACTTCATTGTATGCACATATGCATGTAAAGAAGGCCTGGGTGGAGTCCTCAGTAAAAATGGGTTTGTTGTATGTTATGAATCAATGAATTTGAAAGAGCATGAAAGTCTTTATGCCACTCATGATTTGGAATTGGCATCCATAGTGCACGCTTTGAACAAGTGGAGGCACTACCTCATGGGAAAGAAGTTTGAGATAAGTACAGACCACAATGGTCTAAAATATTTGTTTGATCATTCTACTTCGAATTCTAGGCAAAGTAAATGGTTAAAATTCCTTTGTGAGTATGAATTTGATATCAAGCATATCAAAGGAAAGGAGAACAAAGTGGTTGACGCACTCAACAGGAGATTGCATGAACTACATGCTACAACCATTAGCATGTATCAGACGAATCTTAAAAGAAGAATTTTTGAAGCTGCAAAAGTAGATTTGCAGTACATGGAATTGGTAACAAAATTGCAACAAGGTAAAATGCAACAAAAAACTGAAGATCATGAATTGGGAATTGATGGAATTATCTTGCACAAAAACAGAGTCTGTGTACCCAAATCTTCTAAATTGAGGAGTGAAATTTTAAAAGAAATGCATAATATACCTTATGCTAGACACCCAGGATATCATAAAACAATTTTAGCAGTCAAAAGCCAATATTATTGGCCAGGCATAAAGGGGGAGATCGTTGATTTTATTGCTAAATGTTTGGAATGTCAAAGGGTCGAGGTTGAGCATAGACACTCGATTGGGTTACTATATCCATTACCCATTCCTGAGTGGAAATGGAAAGTGGTAACAATGGATTTCATCATGGGATTGGAGCAAGCAGCATGATGCAATCATGATAGTGGTGGACAAGCTTGCTAAAGCTACCCATTTCATTCCTATGAAGACTACTGATAAAGAAACTAATGTTGTTGATATTTATATGAAGGAATTTGTAACATCCCCGACCACCCATGATGGACCACACTACACGAGAGAATGCTTTCATTCTCTCTGTGGAACATATTGTAACATACCCAGCACCCAATTGAGCTATACCACATAAAGTTTTCGAACTGTATGCAATTAAAATATATACACACAAAACTCTTGCAAAAATATATATATAAAAACATAAAAAAAAACAAATACATATGTAAATGCATGGATTCACACTGAAATAAAAATAAACGTATACATGCAACATATACAGGATATACCCATAAATATACAGGCAGTTATAACCACACACAAGATAAACCCATCAAAATAAACACGTAAATAATAATGCAGCATGTAAATATATCACATAGTTGACACTTATCTTGGTAAGAATGTCACCAACTGCATGTGGACCTTCCATGAACCTCCCAGCCTTAGACCACACTGCTCATCACTCTCAGCAGTGGGTCAACCCAAGCTGGGACTAAACTCCACCAGGATAATGGGATTCCTAGCCAAGCTAATGGCTCATAGACAATAGGAAAGAATATGTCACATGTGCCAACTCAAACTAATAGCCTACAGTACCTCATTCCCCACATTCTTGTCCCACCCAGAAAGTGTTCCCCTTCTCTGCTCAACAGTCCTTAGACTGCCCCACTCCCTTTCTGGGCTTCAGCAACAGGCCAGACAGGAAGTCTCAGATCATTGTAGTTGTAGTTTAGCACCTTCAGGAAATCAATTCCCAACAATTCTCTCACCCAGAGAGAAACTGCTCATGGGCCTGACAACCCACCTCTTCAATATCCCATGGGCCTGACAACCCACCTCTTCAATATCCCACGGGCCTGACAACCCTCTTATTCAGTCCAGCTCCCAAGCTAATCAGCTACAAAACAAGTATGGCTATGGATATTAGTTCAGGTACAATCATGAAGATATGAAGGATAGTTCAATGGGTGTGTGAATGTTCATGGATGATTGACTGGATGACTGAATGATGGAAAGAATGATCGGAAATAAACTAAGTCCAAAAAATATGTATGCATGTCCCCAACTTGACACTTGTCATGTTGGGAGCTACTTTGGTCCACTTGTCCCCAACTTTGGAACTTAGGATAAAATAATTATCCATACTTTATGTTTAAGAAATATTAATATAATATTCCTTTTTAGCTTAAGCTCCCTAGCTTATCCCTTTTCTTTAACTTTTATTCCCCACCCTTTCCCTAACTAGTGGAGTTTAGTTCCCCATACTCTTTTATCGTGGTCGGTCCACGCGCAATGATGTATTTTATATTAATGATGAAGCATATACAAAAATAGGTGCACTGGCCTTTAACATCTAAGATCTCTGGCCTAATTCAAAGCATATTCATCCTAGCTTATAATAACTGGCTCACCAACCTATAAAACACCTCATATACACAAAGGCTCCATGGCCTTGAAATTGTGTGCACTTAAGTTGTTGTGTGCGATATCCTGGAATGTTCACACTTCATCATTTTACTGTGCAGTACATGTGTGCACTCTGCCATGAAAGGTGCATACAAAAAAATGATATCAAACAACTCACCATATTAAGTACATTTTCATTTACATTTACAATTGGGTTGGCCTAGGGATATTACAAAAGTAGCATTCTTGCATGGCGTACCCAAGACAATTGTGTCTGACAAAGACCCAAAGTTTACATCAAATTTCTAGAAGGGGTTATTCAAAGGGTTCAAAAAAAATCTGAACTTCAGCACTGCATATCATCCTGAATCTAATGGGAAAATAGAAAGGGTGAACCAAGTGATAGATGATATGTTAAGAATGTATGTGATGGACAAACTATCTAAATGGGAATATTATCTACACTTGGTAGAATTTTCCTACAACAATGGGTATCACGCATCATTGAAGATGAGCCCGTTTGAAGCACTTTATGGTAGAAAGTGAAACACCCCAATAAGATGGGAAAACCCGGTTGATAGGGAAGTGGTTGGGCCAGAGTTGCTCAAGGAAATGGAAGAACAAATGTTGAAGATTAAGCAGAATTTGAAGGCTGCCCAAAACAGGCATAAAATTTATGCTGATAAGAACAAAACTCACGGAGAATTTAAAGTAGAGGATCATGTATTCCTTGGAGTGAAGGCCAAAAAAAGTTCCTTGAAGTTGGGAAATTTTTAAAATTTGGCAGCTCAGTATTGTGGGTCGTTTGAAATCCTAGAGAGGATTAGTCCAATAGCATATAGGCTTGCATTTCCTACATGCATGTCCACACATAATGTATTTCATGTGTCATTGCTTAAGAAATATGTACCTGATGTTAATCATGTTATTGATTGGAATGTGATTTAGGTGGAGCGGGAAAGTGCTTTTCAGGTGCATCTGGTGTGTATATTGGATCGGAAAAGAAATCAGCTCCGGAATCGATCCATAGGGCTTGTAAAAGTTTAGTGGACCTGGTACGGTCCTGAGGATGCAACATGGGAGCATGAAGATGTTATGCAGGCAGAGTACCCGCATCTTTTTGAAGATTTTGAAAATCTTCTTGTTGTTGTGTAAGTTTTACTTAGGACAGTGAAAAAATAAGGGGAGGGGATTGTAACACCCCAAGGTCGAGCCCCTATTGAATTGTAATTATATTTATAGGCTAGTGAGCCAAGTGTTTATAAGTTGAAGACTTATATGTTTATTAGGCCGAAGAGCCTAGATGCTTAAGGCCATGAGCCTGATTTTTGTATATGTAATTGCACATGTCATTAATAAAATTACATTGTTGTGTGTAGACCGACCATGAAAAAAGAGTATGGGGGACTAAGCTCCACTAGGTAGGGTAAGGGAGGGGGCTAAGTGTTTAGTCCTAGGGGCTAAGTTAGAGGGTTTACCTCTAAGGGAATAATATTTTATTATTATTTTCTAAAGGCTAAGGGGACATGATCGGTGTTATCCTAAGTTCTTGGAAAGAGAACGAGAGCTAAGTGGAACTCATGTAGCTATAGGAAGACAGGTGTCGACCTGGGTGCATGTAGTTAAATCTCAGAAATCTAGTTCATTAGGGGTTCGCTTCCCATTCTGGCATTGCTCCTCATCCTTGCGTCTAGAGAAGTTTTGAGTTTCCTCACGACCCTTACGATTCTATGGAAGTATGTCACCCTTCCTAATTCATCCAGGGATTCTTGCTCGCACCTATACCTTTCCTGAATCATGTTTTGCCTTAACAGTTTTTGTTGCTACCATCACCTGAGCTATACCGAGCCTTATTGTTTCCATCACCATTACTGGAGTTGACGTAGAAGATGGGATGAAGAAGCAGGTTGTCAGACCTGTGGTTTGAAGAGGCGGGTTTTCAGGCCCTTGGACTGAAGAAGCATGTTGTCAGGCCTGTAATAAACTCTCTCCAGATGAGAGAGGTTGTTGGAGAAGTGTTTTCCCAGAGGGAGCACAACTGTAGCTATATTGCTTCGAGAATTTATGTCTGGCTTATTGTTGAAGCCCTGGAAGGGAAGTGGGGCAGCCGAAGGACAGTTGAGTAGAGAAGGGGTACACTTCTTGGGGTGGGAAACGCATGTGGGGAATGAAAGGTTGTAGGCTATTAGTGTGAGTTGGACCTGGGAGTAAATCCTTCATGTTGACCTATGACACTTTCCTATTTCCCTTTCCAAGCCTAGGAATCCCTTGCCCAGTGGAGTTTAGTCCCAGATTGGGGGTGACCCACTACTAAGTGTGATGAGTAGCGTGGTCTAAGGCTAGGAGGTTTGTGGAAGTTATGCATGTATTTTGGTGGTTGTTGGCACAGGGGTAGACCCAGGGTTCAACACTTCAACAAAACACCAAAAAAACCCTAACTATCGGCCCTTTTGGCAACACCTGTGAAGTAGATGATGTCTCACCTGAGGTAGAGGCAGGGGGGTTGCAAGAATCAAGTGTCTACAACCTATATGGGACATAGATATGTGATAAAAATACTTAACAGAGCACTTAGAAATTATCATTCATTAGTCTTTAACCCTTATTCACATCGCAGTTAAAACCCTAATTATAGAAAAGCGCAGTATTCAACAAGATCTAACACATCCAAGCACTTAGCACATAGAAATAGATCTGATCTAGCATTCATTCACATCATAAAGCACTGAGCTACTACATCATATGCATATAACATACATAAAGATTACAACACTAAGCATAAATCACATCTATAACATATCATCCAACTTGCACAAAGCAACCACAACACAGGATATACATGGTTCACCCCAACGTGGGGCTACATCCACCAAAACGTCCACCAAATCGTCTTCTTCTTTATTATCTTCTTTAAATATTCTTACATGCACAGAGCCACAAAAAAATCTCTGCATAGGACAGGAGATTTGTGCGTACCTCCTCAGATCCTCCTTCCCCAAGTCAGGTCCAAGCACAAAGCCTCTTACAATCACTTGCACTTAGCCTTGCAAGTCCGAACACACAGCATGCACAAAGCCGATTACAATTACTTGCACTAAGCCATACACATTCACTACTAGGTCTCTTCTTACATCGCCTAGCTATCTATTTATACATTACAAAAGGGGCCTAACATGGGTAAACCCATGGGTCGACATCCTATACCCGTTACGTAAACCCTAAACCCAAAAAGACCACAAAAATGGGGCAAGATCCCACGATCTCCGCTTCTCCTAGGCGCTCCGTCTTCGACCTGCCTATCGAAGTCCCAAAAGTGGTCAAACACGACCAAGGTTCTCCAAAACTTTTTCGAGGGCCAACAGGCCCCCAACACTCATATGTGACTCGTCCCGAGTCACTCTGATCTAGGCAAATCTGGTTCGAAGGCCTCGAGCTTGGCTCGAGATGCCTCGACTTGCAACTTCGACAAATCCTCTACTCGGCGAACTCCTGAATGATTTTCTCGGTGACAGGTCCTTCCAAACGATGTTCTACTGTGGTGACCACTTGTTCCAGCTGTGTACCTTATCCTTCGATCTCCTCAAAAAGTGTGCAGGATTCGTCCCACACTGGCTGGAGCCTCTAGGTCACTTTCATGACTTTACTCTAGATGGCATGGACCTTCTGTTGAACTGGGCATTGTTCCTGTGAACTTTTCATCTTCTCAACTGCTAACAGTACCTTCAACTATGCTTGCACTGTCACTGCTCATTTCTTTTCTTCCTGGAGCTTTGACTCCAATTTCCTTATTTCTGGGTCCTCCGCAAGGAGCTCATAAGTTTACACACTTCGATTTCTTAATTTCTTGCATTATGAGTTCAACACCTTGATTATTTCTACTGTGCTCCTAATAGTTTCTTCTCTCTGGTATCGTACTTCCTATGGAGTGCTTGGCACTGTTTGTAGTTCCAGTTCTACCAGTCTTGCTTGAAGCTGATGAATAGCTTCAACGAGCTTCTCCACTTGACTCTCCACTGTGTCTTCTTCTATCTGTGCGAGGCCCAACACAGAGGGAAGTGCTCTTATGACTTCTTATTTAACTCTAATCTTCTCTGTGAGAAGTTGTTCTTTTTCCTTTTGGATCTGTGCTTTATCTTCTGCAAACTTCACCTGGAGGTCATCTTTCTCTTGCTGTGTAACCCGACGTTGCTCTAAGGCTTCCTCCTTTTCTTGCTTTAATACCTCTATGGCCTACTCCTTTTCCTCCTAGGCCCAATGAAGATGAGCCTCTATCGAATCTACTAATCTACGTAGCTGGGCAAGCTCATCTCCTTCTTCTATACCCCCTGATGATGATGGCGCAATAGACACTGCACGGTTCAAATGGAGAGCATGTTGTACCCCTTTGAGCTTTTCCTTGATTATGTCATACATTGCCTCCTATTTTTCTTTGCTTCACTACAAAATGTCCTCTGAGATATCTGATACAATGACGATGATGAGATCAATATCATCCACCATAAGTATAGTTTGTAACTGAGGCTTATCCATGCGGCTCTTCTTCCGTGCTAAGGGTTTCTTTAGGGAAACCTTTCTTTTCTTCAATGTCTCAGCCTTCGTGATGGGATCCTTAGGCGATGTCACTTTTCCCTATTCCTATTTTTTTTCTTCCCTTCGTTCTCTTCCTGGTCTACTTCATCATCTCCTCCTCCTCCAGGTGAATCTGGTGTCATTTCCTTTGATGCGTTGTTCACTTCCTGTAATTCTTTCTTCTTCTTCCTACTGCTGTTGTTGGGTCCATCATACTCTTCTTGAGTGACTACAGGACTTCCGATGAGGTCGGGGTCGGAGAGTTCTATCTTTTTGACCGGTACAAGGAAATTTGCAAGCCATTCCTTGATTATTTCTTCCATGTCCTCCTTTGTGAGTTTATAATAGGACTGGATCTCTTCCTTGTGTTCATCCCTACACGTAGTGATGTAAATGAAATGCCTATATACACGAAACTTCACAAGTGGCCTGAACCTGTGTAAAGTATTCGACGTCATGCAAGGGAAATATTCAATGGCCCTCTTCAGCTGTAAATAGTATGTGTGGAACATCGCATTAGATTTTCATTGTTTTTCCATGTCGCTTGAATACCAAAGTGTAGTGAAATTCACGGGAAGTGGTTTGGATGACTCAATTTCAGGGAAGGTTGCTCCTTCCGGCATCTCCCAAACAATGAAGGCAATGAGAATCAGCAACCAGCTAAAATGAAACTCGCAGCCCTGGTCCTATGCTTCGCGGAAATATTTCTCCAACTAGTTGACGAGGTAGCTCGCCCAGTTCATTTGCGTCCCTTCGACGCATTTTCCTGTGAGGTTGATGAGGAACCCCGTGACTTGCATGGGTTTGTTCTTCCTGATGAGCTTACCAGAAATTGACTGGAAAGCTAGGTGCACTACACCATTTTGGATGGAGGATACCTTATAGCCCCACTTCCCCTTATCTACATCGTCGTAAGTTTTTTTTATGCGCTGCGGCAAGGCATGATCTGTATCCTTCCCTGGGTGAAAATCCTGAGGGTCGGGTCCTTGCATGCTCAATCCGATGATCTGATGGATCAACGTCGGATCTACGGTGATGCGCCTATCCAACCACAGGTAACCGCCATGGTAGCATGATAGGAGGAGTTTAATTCATGCATTAACCTCTTGATGTCTATCAAAGTGTGGAATCTTCATCACATTCAGGATGGTGGACCTCGTAATGTCCATGTTCCACGGTTGGGGGATTATATTTGACTTCTTCCCCATTGTCTTGGTCAAGTACTTGTGTGGTGAAATAATTCTATAGTTCTTGCGGTCTCCTAAGTTGAATTCATTGATCTTCAACGTCATAATCTATTCTAATTGCAATCCAACTGCGTGTATCCCCTTCGGGAGGTACACAGTGATCAGTGTATAGTCGAAGTCCTTCGGAACTCTTTCTCAACTAACCGCACTAGGGAGAGGTGGGATATAGTCAGGCAGGACTGACAGGATGAGCTTCACATTTTCCAAGTCATCATGATGTTTACTCTATTTCTCTATCACAACTCAGGATGGCCTAGATCAACGTGCAGTCGATGGGGAGTCTTGCAATCCTCTCGTCGATGAAGCTTGTGCCACTACGGACATGACCTTCTCAGCCATGAGGTCTATTAGTGTCTCTTCAACGGATTTATCTATTGTGCAAAGTGCATCTGACATACACACTCTAGATCAGATATCTCAGATAAATGGACAATGCTCAAGGTAGAAGAATGGGTGGTGAGGTCTCAATAAGCATTGCGTGAAAGCAATTACTTCTCTATGGGTTCGGATAATCACAATTCGTGAAAGTTTTCTCAGTGCAACGCTCGACGGGATAAATAGAAAATGTTGTAACGAACTCCTCTAATGGGCGGGAATGCCTTAATCAATGCAATTTCATCCGTTATGGCATGGTCCCAACAGTCTAATGGAAATCTTTCCAACAATAACCGTGTTTCTATTCATTTTGGAGCGTCGTTCTAATGGTCAGAACGCCTCCAACGGTCATATTTTTTCGTCGTGGCGAAGTGCCAGTCGGTGTTGTTCTATTATTTCAACGAGGTTCAAGTTCTGCAAACTTTCCTTCTACGAAGTCTTCTTTGGAACCTCCTGCAATTTTTATAGCTTTGCTTTCTTCTTACTGAGCTTTATTTCTTTCTTCCCTGTGATCTGCATCTCTGGATTCCTCTTTCCATTCTTGTTCTTATCTTCTCTTAGCGTAATAACTTTGCATTGTTGAGGATCTTTCACAAGGTTTGAGGATAATACTTCTTCTCTTACTGTTTCTGGAGTAGGTTCTCTACTCTCCTGCATGGATAGGTTCTTTAAGCCTTATTATGTTTTTTCAACTTCAACAACTAAGTCTTTGGCCCTCAGTTGCTTCGAATTGTCCTCTTGTTCTTATATTAGTCTCGCTATTTTTCTAGCCATGAAATCCCTCAATTCTTATTTTTTTGTTCTATAGCTTCCTCTTCTTCTTGCCTTCGGATGTGATCTTTCTCAATCCAAGTCCTCCTAACAAAAGTGCGAAAGGAGTGTTGTTCCTTACAAACTTAATGACCTTGAATTCTTCTTCTGTCGATGTTCCATGAGCACTCATAGGTACATGAGTAAGTCTTCCACATAGGGTTATCATCTTTCCTTTAAACAATCCTATTCCTCCCAATGAAGGAATCATAGTAGGCTTTCCTAAGATTTCCTAAGTACTTTTTGTCATGATGTTTACCTGTGTTTCCTTATCTGGAACACAATCTATGTCAAAGTCTCATATTCTTGTTTCTATGCACTGCTTCTTCTTTATGATCTTTGGTAAACTGATGTCTCTGTAATCATTTAGTGTTTCTTTCATCTGCAATAATAAAGTCTCTGATTCTTTTTGGTTTTTTAGTATATTCTTAGTCTCTTGACCTTGTTCATGGTTTTTTTGTCTCATGTTCATCTTTTCAACTTTAGAAATCATTCTAGGTAAATCTAAAACTTCATGTCCAGTAGCCTTACAACAAAGGCAAATAGGACCTCAAACAGGGCATTCCTTAGCAAGATGTCCCAGTCTTCTGCAACTATAACAAAGAGTCAATCCTCTCTTTCTTTTAAATGATCCCTAAACTTTCATGTATTGTGCACTGGAATCATAGTGATAGACCTGCAAAAAATTATTTCTAGGATCTTGCATCCACTTGTTAGTCCAAAAATTCTTTCTATGCATAGGAATAACATATCTTTCACTATTTATATCAAATCTATTCATATCATATCTTATTTCTTCTAGTTGTTCCCTAGTTTTCAGACTATGACAAAATCTATCAAACATACCTAGATCCATTCTTTTGAAGAAAAAAAATCCACTTATATTACCTTTATCAGAGCACAAATCTTTAAGATATTACCTCTTTTCCTCAGATCAGGCTTCTCTTCTTAGCATAGAGCTTTGCAAGTCAAGTATAATACTGTGCACTACATCAACAGATCTACGCATAGAGCTTTTTTTTTTCTTCGGTTCCCAACAATCACAATTTCAGGTCCCGGCAATGGAACCATTTTTTGTCACAGGGGAATACCCAAGGTTCAACGCTTCAACAACGTACCAACAAAACCCTAACTACCAACCCTTTCGGCAACACCTACGAAGCAAATGAAGTCTCACCCGAGGTAAAGGCAGGGGGGGTTGTAGGACTCAAGAGTCTACAACCTAGCTGGGACACAGATCTGTGATCACAATACTTAATAGAGCACTTAGCAATTAGCATTCATTAGTATTTAACCCTTATTCACATCGTGGTTAAAACCCTAATTACAGAACAACAAAGTATTCAACAAGATCTAACACATCCAAGAACTTAGCACATAGACATAGATCTGATCTAGCTTTCATTCACATTATAAAGCACTAAGCTACTACATCAGATGCATCTAACATACATAAAGATTACAACACTAAGCATAAATCACATCTATAACATATCATCCAACTTGCACAAAGAAACCACAACACAGGATATACATGGTTCACCCCAGCATGGGGCTACGTCCACCAGCCTTCTTCTTATTTATTATCTTATTTCAATCTTCTTACATGCACAGAGCCAAAAAACCATCTCTACATAGGACAGAAGATCTACGCGCACCTCACCAAATTCTCCTTCCTCGAGTCAGGTCTAAGCACAAAGCCTCTTACAATCACTTTCACTTAGCTCTGCAATTCCGAACACACGGTATGCACAAAGCCGGTTACAATTACTTGCACTAAACCATACACATTCACTACTAGGTCTCTTCTTACATCGCCTAACTATCTATTTATACATTACAAAAGGGGCCTAACATGGGTAAACCCATGGGCCGATATCCCATACCCGTTACATAAACCCTAAACCCAAAAATCCCGCAAAAAGGGGGTGAGATCCCATGATCTCCACTTTGCCTGAGCGCTATGTCTTCAACCTGCCTGTCGAAGTCCCAAAAGTGGTCAAACAGGACCAAGGTTCTCCAAAACTTGGTCGAGGGCCAACAATGATCATTTATTGAAAGATAAGAGTCAAATCTATGTTAGATGTATGTTGTGTTATAACTTGATGAGTAATGCCTAGATATATCATCTATGTTGTGTGTGTAGGCTTACTATTATTTTCGTATTATGTATGGTTAGAATATGTCGTATGTATGCATATATTGTCAGTATGTTTGAATGATTATTTTTGCATGAATAAGTGGCATGAACATAATGTTGTAACTGTTAATTGTGTTAGATATGCATGCATATAAATTTACAAAATGGTATCAGAGTTAAGAGAAATGTCCAAGAAGTGGCATTGCCCATATTGTTGGTGGCTGGGAATGTCACACGCACACTCCCTCGAAAACTGAGTTGCATACTCAACCTCCTCTGTTATCACTACAGTATCATTATGTTGCTTCTTCTTCTTCTTGCAACATTGTCCTGCACAGTGACCCATCTCTCCACAAGAAAAGTTGCATCTCACTATGCTCATGTCTCTCTCTTTCCCACCGTCACTCTATTGTGGTTTGGCCCCTCCCTTGGGACCCTGTCTAGCACCTCTGTCGGTCTTCTTCTTGCCCTTAGTCCATAGAGCAAGGTCCTCATCACCCTGAGAAATCTATTGCTTTCCTGAAGACTCTGAGATGCATCTCGTCTCCTCCTGTACGAAATCATCCCAAAGTCTTTCCCAAGTAGGAATAACCTTCTGGGAAATAATGCCTCGAACAAATGAACCCCATGGTTTGGTAAAGTTGTTTAAAGTTTTCCACACCATAAAGTCTGGTTCCACTATCTCTCCGAAGACTACAACTTCATCTCTGATCTAAGTGAATCTACCAAGGAATGATGTAACTTACTCGGAATCGAGCATCTGAATGCTCCTGAGTTTGTCCTATAGAAGCATCTTTTGGTTCTGGTTTGGAATCTGGTAAATCTTTCATAAAGACTCCCGCATCTGAAATGCATAGTCTTTACAAGTCAAATGTGGAATGACATGGTCTCTCACCCCATCACAAATACTCATTTTTCTCCTTGTTGTTCCTCTTTCTGAACTATGCCACCAACACAAGAGCAGTGACAAGAGGAAAAACAATGGGAGCATGAAATATATCCCATAGTTCAAGGTCCTCTAAGGAGAAAGTGATTCTGGTCTTCAAAGGGGACCAGTTGCTAGATATGTTTAGCCTATCTTCTGCATGCATCTGGGACACCGACATGGTTGTCCACTAAATCTCACATTGATGCTAAAACTACACAAGATCACTGCCTCACTCCTGTCAACACAGGTGTGAAAAGAGGTAGTAGAACTACAACCTCACTCCTAAAAAAACAGGTGTGATAAGAGGTTGTCCAAAACAACCTCACTCCTGTTCACACATGTGTGATAAGAGGTTGTCCACAAGTATCAAAAAATCAGTTATGCAACTATCAACAAATCTTCCCACACATTGTCCACAAACTTTGTCAACACGCTCTCCAAAAATATGTCAATGGGTTGTCACAAAACTGTCCATTGAATGCACTAGAAATCAGCAAGTCTTTTCCACCAAGGGCTTTGATACCTTGAAGAGAACTGAGGTACTATCAAGTTGCTAAATTTGATCTGTCTTTGACTATATTTTAGATCTAAGTTTGAACTTCCAAAACTTCCCTTTGCTTCCTTTTAGGACATGAAACAATTAGGTAAATTTCTATTGATAATTTCCATTGGTTATGTGTTGTTTGAGGGGCCATTGCAAGTGTTTTGATATTCCAATGTTAGCACATGCAATAATACTAAAACACATAAAACTCCTCAGATATTTACAACTCTAAAATGATGATCTAACAATTCTAAGCATGCATGAAATTGACACATAAGTTTTTGGTCAACATGACCCTGGAAAAACCCCCACGGGGAAAACTAGTTTGGAGTAGATGCACATAGAAGGTCTCAAAGAAAAATGTACAACACGGAAAACATATACAAGTGAACCTGATAAAATAGAAACCCTTCTTGGATGCCTTGGAGTCCCTTGAAGATGTTCCTGCTAGCCTCTTGAAGCAAGGTGTCATTTTCCTTGGTGCACCTATCTTGCTTTTCTAACCCTTGGACCTATTCCCTTGTGTATTTGCCTTTGACTTTTCCCTTTGCTTGTGCTTTTAACCCTTTCCTTGCCTTTGCCTTGCCCTTGATCTTGCACCCTCCTCTCAAGAGTGCCTCCCTCCAAGGATAGGTGCACACTAAGCTTAAGTCTGCCCTTCCTCAAGCAAAAACTCAACAATGGAATGTACCCTCCCTTTCCATGTGTCCTCCATCACCCATAGAGTGTGTCGCTCCTCAAAAAGTAAGAAACCTCCTCAAGGAGCACATCTCCTTAGCTTGATGCGCCTATTCTCCCAAGAATGTGCCCCTCCACAAGCTATTGTGCCCCTCTCTAGATGTATGCACC
Organism: Picea mariana; assembly: GCA_032191745.1. NCBI lineage: Eukaryota > Viridiplantae > Streptophyta > Pinopsida > Pinales > Pinaceae > Picea > Picea mariana. The sequence continues at coordinate 88,569 of JASDQU010305427.1, forward strand.
CTCCTCCAAGGTGTAGCCCATACTCCATGGTAGACACTCCATGGTAGACTAGTGCCAAGCTAAAGCTCCTCCCAAACCCTTGACCTCATGTGCCTTCTCCTCCTCAAGATATGTGCCCAAGAGCTCTTCTCCTTATCCTCTCCTCTCAAGTGAAGAATGAATCTCATCGTTGCCATATTCTCTCCTTTAGCCTCTCTTTGGCCAAACCCTAAAATATCAATGGCCTAGATCCAATCTAGCCATGTTTAATCAATGTGTAGGATTTAATTCTAAAATCTCACTTAGGAAACCCACTTTCCTTAGTTTTCCTCATGTCCTTTAACTCACCCACAAAATGAATTAAATGTGACTTTAATAACTTAAGTGACATATTTCACTTTTGACTTAAACTCCTAAGTCAAAGTGAAATTGGAATATAAAGTAAAGTAATGAGGGTAATAGTCTCCCCCTTTGTGTTTAGAGACTCGCAAACACAAGGGGACCACTTTCAAAGGTACCCAAATCTCAACAAGAACAACAAAAGATATCTAGTGAACAATAACTTCTATTGAATAAATAAAATAGGCTAAAACTGTGAAACTGCAGAATTGAAAACAACTTGCTCGAATGGCGGTAGCTATCTCTGAGAAGAGTTGTGGCTACTATGTGCATTTTTCTACACATAATGATTACAATGAGGCTCCAAAGGCTTTTTTAACATTACTCATGAATGTCAAAACCCTAAACATCCAAAAACCTAACCATAGGAGATGAAACATCAAAATTTATGTGAGCCCCGATGGGTAATTTGGTACCTCAACTTCCCAGGGTCGTAACTACACATTATTCCATCAAACTCTGACTTTGTCTACAGTTTGACTATGGAAATCCAAAAAAACATTGTTTAGGGCCCAAAAACGACCCTGGAAGCACAGAAAGATATACTAACATGAAAACTTCAAAAATAATCCAGTTGGATTAAGTGGGAAGCCACCAATCTCCACTTGGAAGCTGTGTAGGACTTCTTACAAGCCCGAAAGTGTAGAAACCACAATTACAAAGAATTATAGAAGAATGTGTTGAACTAACAACTGTCAAGAGGAGATAGTTGGAATAGGTGGGTGGCCACCAATATCCACCTGGATCAGTCCTCCCCCCTTAGGATGCAATGGTCTCCATTGTGTTGAGTGCCCCCATCAGGTGAGGAAACTTTTGTTGAATTTGGCCCCAGGTGAGCCATTTTCCTTGGTGTAGGAGTTGTCCTACCTTGACAACCCGATAAAGTTGGATCCTCTGCTAGAGAGTGTCCTTAACCTGTGTGTCCACTATCTGATCAATGGATGCATATTCCATGCAGTCAAGGTTGAGCTATGTTGGTGTCAATTGTTCTGCAATCTTTGAGGTGTCTAATAATGGTGGAAAAAATGGTTGAAAGAGGTCCACATTGAACACTGGGTGCAAGCCAAGGAAGGGTGGAGTGTTGATCTCAAAATCATTTCTACCCACATCCTTGGTGATAGTGTAAGGCCCATAGCAAAGTGGGCAGAGCTTCCGATGGGGCCTTGTAAGGCACTCTTTCTGCAAATGTAACCAGAACTTGTCTCCCATCTGAAACTGGTGCGATACCTAGTGTTGATCATGGCACTGCTTGTACTTGGCATTAGCTTTCTGTAAAATCCCATGGACCTGTTGGTGAATGTGTTGAATCTACTCAATGAATCTGGTGGATTTTTCCACCTCAGATTGAACATGGGAAGATTATGCATGTGTGGTTGCAATAGGTAGTGCAACATCAATGGGACCCAAGGGTTGGAATCCCAACCCCACCTGAAATGGGCTATGGTTGGTGGAGCTATGGAGAGACATGTTTTAGTTGTGTTGAACATAGGGAAGACTCTCATCCCATGTACATAGATGCTTAGAGTTGTACATGCGCAAGATGTGCACAATCATTCGATTGACGCCGTTTGTCTAACCATCGGTTTGGGGGTGGAAAGCAGTGCATTTAGTGAGCTTGGTGTCTAATAGTGACCAGAGACTCAACAAAAATGTGTTGAGGAACTTGTTGTGCTAATCTGAGGTGATGGTTTGTGGTATCCCAAAATGGACCCACACTCGTTCGAACAAGAGATTGGCAGTATCTTCCGCTTTGATGCTCTTCTTCCAGGTTGTGATAATGACCATCTTCGAAAATCGATCAACCACCAAAAATACACAATCATTGTCATGCTTGGTGGACAGAAGGCCAGACATGTAACCCATCAAGATGGATTCCCAAGGCCTCTTGGGAGTAGGAAAAGGGGTGTATAAGCCTTGCTTCTTGATGGTTGGCTTGGCAATGGCACAGGTAGTGCAAGATTTGATATACTTGTTGACGTCTTGTTGAAATTTTGGCCAATAAAAATGTTTATGTAGAACGACCACAGTTTTCTCCACACCAAAATGTCCTGCCATCTGACTGTAGTGAGCCTCCCAAATCATATTTTCACACTCACTTGTGGGAAAATAGAGGTGGCCCAGATGGAATAACAGTCCATCATGGATGTGAAAATTGGTGACATTCATTCATGTACCCAAGAGTTGATAGGTGGTGGCGAAGTCAAGGTCATGCTGATAAAGTTGGGGCCACTCAGATGGCTCATGCTCATAGAAATGGATCATTGTGGTGAGTGAAGCAACGGGAGAGTGACTGAGGCAGTCAACGACATGATTTATGCTCCATGTTTTATACTTGATGTTGAGATGGGACTGTTGTAGGTATGTGGACCACTTTTGATGGTGGTCGTTCTGCAACTTCGCCTGTGTCTATATGACCTGGAGAGTCTTGTGATCAGTGTGGATGATTGTCTCATTTCCCAGAATGTAATGTTTCCATTGATGACATGCTTTCACAATGGACTACATTTATTTGTCATAGGTGGGGTATTTCCAGACAGTATCTGAGAGTGTCTCACTATGGTATGCTATTGGATGACCATGCTGAGTGAGAAATGTGCCTACAACATAGTCAGAGGCATTAGTCTCAATCTCGAATAGTTGTTGCATATCAGGTAAGGAGAGTACTGGAGCTGAGAAAAAGAGATTCTTCAGATCATCAAATGCTTGTTGTTGTGTATTCCCCCATGCGAACTTTGTCTTTCCATTTCCCTTCGTTACTTGGCTTAAGACCCCTGCGATATGAGAGAATCCCAATACGAACCTTTGGTAGAAGTTGGCAAGTCCCAAGAAGCTACGAAGCTCGGTTAGTGTGGTCGGGGTTGGCCAGTCACGAATGACTTGGATATTAGCTAGATCCACATGTAACCCATGCTCATTAACAATGTATCCCAAGTATTAGACCGTGTTCATGCCAAAGGAGCATTTTTCCAAGTTGACATATAGCTTGTGTTTCCGTAGAGTGCCCAAAACCTGTTGAATATGTTGCATGTGCTCCTCCCAAGTTTTGTTGAAAATGAGGATGTCATCCAAATATACCACCACAAAAGAGTTGGTGAAGGGTATGAATACATCATCCATCAATATCATGAAAGTTGTTGGAGCATTTGTTAAGCCAAAGGGCATGACCAGCCATTCGAAGAGACCTTCTTTAGATTTGAAAGTTGTCTTCCATACATTAACTGGTTCGATGGGAACCTGGTGGTAGCCAGACTTTAGGTCAATCTTGCTGAAGAACTTTTCCCCCTTGAGTCGGTCAAGAAGGTCATCAATTCGGGGAATTGGGTACCGGTTCCAGGCTATGATTTTGTTTAATGCTTTGTATTCAATGCAGAGCCGCCAGGTCCCATATTTCTTCTACACCAGCACAATCGAGTTTCCGCAAGGGGAGGAGTTGGGTCAGATGTGCCCCTTTTGAAGCAACTCTTGGATCTGGCGCTTGATTTTGTCATTTTCCATCAACGAGGGACAATAAACTAGTCCATTAGGAAGCAGTGCACTGGGGGTTAGATCAATTGGATGCTTGACTTGACAGTGTGTCGGTACCTCGGTGGGTGAGGAGGAGATGTCTCTATTCTCTTCCACGATCTCGTCCACTTGCTCTTGCTGCAAAAAGAGGCTTCGTGTAAAGGTAACAGATGTGGCAACGACCTTCTTCTTACTGCGAGCACAGATCACAAAGAAGACGAACTTCCTAGTCTGTGAAATGACCTTACTACATTGATTAGCATAGATTAAAGAAATAGCGGTAGGCTACGCTAGCTCTGGTATCCTGTACAATTGTCTATCCAAAGTAATAATAACATTGTGGGGTTTAGACTCATACACAACATGTCGCTTCCACAAATATGGTTGGCCTAAAAGAGCATCACAAACTTCAAGGGGAGCAATATCACACAATACATGGCCTTTGAAGGGTTTGATGTTATAGGGAAAACGACACTGTTGGCTAATGCATAGATCTTGCCCTTAGCGAAGCCAGCTGATGGTGTAGGATTGCGGGTGCGATGTTATCGGCAGGTCCAGCCACTTGACGACCTCTGATGAAATCAGGTTCTTCTGACTGTCGTTATCGACAATGAAATGCAACAGAGTCCCCTTTACCCACATCTATGAGTGAAAGAGACGTCCGCCTTCCTCGGGTTCTTCTAATTCGCTTGGTTGGACTTTTGTGGTAGCAACAGTGACACTGGGTTTGGCATCGATGATCCGCTTCTCACTTTGTAGATTTGATTCGGAGTCAGAATCTACCACTGAATCGAAATATTTCATCTTGGACACCAATGACTGCTTGGAGTAACATTCTTTGGTGTTGTGCCAAGGGATTTTATGGTATTCACACCATTTTCTCGAGTCCTTATTCGACTTATCATTACCCTTCTTGGGTTACGTCTTGAACTGGTTGTCATGAGAGCGAACATATTTTCTCTATCCCTTGTTTTGTTGGTTGGGGTTGCCTTTACCTTGCTTCAGCTATGAGGAGTTTGCAGATCAAAACTCTCTCCTCTTCTGCTTAAATGTATGCTCGATCTTAACAACATATCTATAAGCCACACCTAATGATGTGATGTCCAGAAAATCAATTTATGTTTGAATGTATCTATGCAGACGGTCGTGGTATTTGAGCACCACATGTCGTTCAGAGTATTTGATACCCAATTTGGTACGCAAGGTATGGAAAATATTGGTGAAATCTGGTATTATCTAGTCACTTTCCTGACGCAACATGGTTCATCTTGTGTACTAGTCCTCGTAGCTTCCAACAGGGTAGTATTGTTCTTTAATGGAATCCCTTAAGGAATATCATGTGGGGGAAACCACAAATATTGCAGATTCCTCTATGGTCTTTTGCTCAGAGTAAGTATCCTACCGATCCTTAACATGGGGGACAACCTTGAGGAGTGCACAAGTAATTTTTTCCCTATCGGAAAAATTGTGGACCGAAAAATATCCTTCAAGCAGATTCAACCATTTATCTACAACATCCACATCTATCAGTCCTTTAAATAATGGAATATCAAAATTTATTTATACTTTGAAGGGAGTTGCATGGTTGTTTGATGAAGATGTGTCTCCTATGGGCAGTCGCTGAAGGATATGTGCAAAGTTGTCCATCATTTCATTCATTTGTCACACAAGGGCTTCCTCAAGCAACATTTTAAAAAGATCTCCTGCTCCATCATCTTTCTTCTCGTCCCCCATGGGTTGTTGTCGGGCTCGACATGGTTGATCTTGCAAAGGCTCGACTGGTTCGAGTCCCAATTTCTTGTACCTAGATCTTGGCGGGGACATGCACAAAGAAAAATAAATGAAGAGTAGACTGCTCTGACACCACTGATCCAGATTTATGAGAAGAAACAAAAGGAATAACAGACCGAATGCAATAACACAGAGATACGAAGAAAAACAAAAGATATCCAATGAATAAAAAATTATATTGAATAAATAAAATAGGTTGAAACTCTAAAACTGCAGAACTGAAAACAAGTTGCTCGAATGGTGGTAGCTATCTGTGAGAAGAGATGTGGTTGCTACGTGCATCTGTATGAGCAGAATGATTACAATGAGGCTCCATAGGCCTTTTTAACATTTCTCGTGAATTCCAAAACCCCATACATCCAAAAACCAAACCTTAGGAGATGAAATGCCTAGAGTTATGTGGATCCCGATGGGTAAGTTGGTACCTCAAATTCCTGGGATCGTAACTTTTGCATACAACCTCTGTTTTAGGCATGTGATAGCCCATTGGAAATGTCTTTTTGAGAACTACACATTATGCCATCAAAACCTAGCTTCGTCAACAGTTTGATTGTGGCAAGCCAAAAAGACATTGTTTAGGACCCCAAAACGGCCTTGGAAGTACATAAATATGTGCTGACATGAAAACTTTCAAAATAAGCTAGTTGGATTAGGTGGGAGGCCACCAATCTCCACCTGGAAGCTGTGTAGGGATTCAGACAACCCCAAAATTGTAGAACCCACAATTACAAAGAATTACAGAAGAACGTGTTGAACTAACAATTGTCAAGAGGAGCCAGTTGAAATAGGTGGGTGGCCACCAATATCCAGCTGAATCACCAGGGCCCCAAATGGCAAAAAATCATTGTTTAAGGTCTCAAAATGACCCTGCAAGTTTAAGACCTGAAAAAATGTAGATAAAAAAACTACCAAGATGGAGAATCGTGTTGATTCAATGGAAGAGGTGGTTGGCCAAATGTCCACCTGGATCACATCCCTACTTAAAGGGGTTAAAATCCTACAGAAATAAGATACAATAGTGCAGCAGGTACACAGTGTTCTACACAGAACCTATTAAATTAGTGATAAAAAAGTTGTGCTTTACATACACTCAATCTCAATACACAAAATACTAAACATATATCTCTAAGCTTTATTAAGATTTGGGAAATAACCTACTACTGCATAAGATAATCTAAAAAAGCATAAATTGTCATATCATACAATGGAGATACCTCTATCTCCCAAAATCTTCCACTGTCGTCTACCCTAAAATCCCTATGCTCTTATTTATAGCACACAAACAATTTTAACTAACAAAACATAACTACAATTAAAATTAAACCCCCCTTAAATTTTTCATGATCTAACTACACAAACATATCATAGAAGAAAAGTTATGCTAAGTGTGCAAATTAGAAAAATGGTTCTACCAATTGTAAATTCAAATAGCTCTATGTCAAAATCATAAAATAATAGAATTTAAACATAATATCAATAAATTAAGTTGAAATTCTTTAGGAAAAAAAATAAAACAAATGATTCATTTGAATTAATATATTGACAATAATCGCAAGAAAGTGTTAGCTAGTAAGTAGTCCCATGCAAGCAAACTTTGAACTTGCAAAGGTGATGTGACTTCAAACAAATGACTCATTTGAATTAAGTGAATATATTGAGAATACTCTCAAGAAGGTGTTACCTAGTAAGTAGTCCCATGTAAGCAAACTTTGAACTTGCAAAGGTGATGTGACTTTAAACTTGTGAAGATATTGAAAAAATGAAGCAACTTCACGCTATAAGAATGGAATAAAGAGTTTTGTGATGCATAAACTGGAAGATAAAAGTGAAAATACATTTTTGTAGGGTAAAATTAAAAATCCAAAACATATAGACTCTTCAATTTAGAAAAAAAACATTATTAAAAATGAACACCCATAATGTGCATTGAACCCACTTGTCCCAAGTCCAAGCTCATCCACATTTGTCTTTCTTACCAGCACTACCCTATATTCACCAAAGCCATGTCACATGGCTTCACATCAAAGTAAAATTACAAAATATATTATAAATTTTATCTAGTGTTTTGAAAAAACCAAAGCCATGTCACATGGCTTCACATCAAAGTAAAATTACAAAATATATTATAAATTTTATCTAGTGTTTTGAAAAAGCAATAGTTCATATGATTAAATAAAAGTTGACACTCTGTTTTCTTATTAAATAAATAAAAAAAAGTCAATCCCTCAAACATTTTGTTTTGTTAATTGTAATTGTAGTTACAAACATATCATTTTTTATATAAAATAATGATAAGTATACAAAGAATTATCCCTCAAAGATTTTGTACATGTTAATTGTCATTGTAGTTATAAACAAAGAATCATTTTTTATATAAATTAATGGTAAGTATATAAAGAATCATCCCTCAAACATTTTGTACATGTTAATTGTCATTGTAGTTACAAGTAAAGAATCATTTTTTATATAAATTAATGGTAAGTATATAAAGAGCTATCTCTCAAACATTTTGTTAATTGTCGTTATAGTTACAAACAAAGAATCATCCTTCAAACATTTTGTTAATATAAATTAATGGTAAGTATACAAAGAGCCATCCCTCAAACATTTTGTTAATTGTCGTTATAGTTACAAACAAAGAATCATCCCTCAAACATTTTGTTAATTGTCATTATAGTTACAAACAAAGAGTCATCTCTCAAACATTTTGTTAATTTTCATTGTAATTACAAACATATTTTTTTATATAAAATAATGATAAGTATACAAATAACCATCCTCAAACATTTTGTTAATTGTCATTGTAATTATAAACATGTTTTATATATATATAAAATAATGATATATATAGAAAGAGCCATCCCTCAAACATTTTGTTAATTGTCATTGTAGTTACAAACATATCCAGTATACTTTAATCTTGGTAACAAGCTAGATCAGTTGCAAAGGTGCACATGTATACTTCCTAAATATACACTGTTTTGTTTTTATCATAATAAAAGACATAAATTGGAAAAAATATCCTATAGGATGCTTAGGGAAATTGAACAATGAAAATGTACAACTATAGGATGCTGAGCATTATTGCATAAAACATCTTCTCATGACGAGCCATCACGAGGGAAATTGAAGCTTTTTAATAATTGGCTTTGCTTGTAAAAGGCAAATTCAATCTTTTCTCTAAATATGTTGAATCCCTACCTATTATGTGAGGGCTCAAATGATAACGTTTCAGGTTTATTTAAGAAGGAAATTTCATTGTATTCCTGTTGTTAGCTTGATGTAACTCTTTGATGTATTCCATGAAATAATACATGATGCATTTCTCCAAATCAAAAAGAAATCTTTTTTGAAAGAGGAAAGTCTTACCCATCCTATAAACACTCTAAATCTATATCATCCATAATCTTCTGTATCTGCTTCTCACAAACAGCAGTTGTTTAGATAAACTGCTTCTGATTATGAGACAGATCAGCATCCTCTGAGAGTTTTCGAGTAAACATCATTCCATATAGAGATTTTCTGTTTTACTCGTGAATATCATGTTTTTTCTTGTTGCCTCTGAACCTCTAATCCCTGCTGCTATTGGGAGCTGGCAATCTGCAAGAAACATAATGACCCAGTAATTCGCCCATCTGCATTTGTTCTTTTGTTAGCTGTTAGAAGTGCTTCCACATATTTCCCTTGTCTGTCAAAAAACGCAAATGGGAACTTCTCTATTTCCTGTCCATCAATTGCACTATGCAGCATAATTGTGAACTCGGTCACTGCAGCCTGATCTTTTAGAGGACAGCAACCACCAAAAATTTCTCCAGAAAGCATTTTCCCAATAACCTCATCTCTTGTCCAGCCTGTTACTTTTTCCATCGCTTCATTCCATTCAGAGCAGCAGACAGATTCATCCGAAGCAAATATGGGAGGAATCAAAGGATTGGGGCTTTGCACAATGGACCTATAGTCACCTTGGATTTGGACGAACTTATCCGTGACCACTTTTTGACTTGTAACATCTTGGCCCACAAAGCATACAACAACATTTTCTGTATAATCCCTGCTTGAACAAGCATTGACAACCAGAATTACAGCTTTCTTCTGCTTCTGTGGGCCAAAGGTCCTTAGCATCATCTCAACATTTTTCTCTTCTTCCCCTGCAAAAGAGACAAAGGGCATCGATAATGTTATTTTGTTAAGAAGCAAAATGAATAGAGAATTTCATATAGTTTATAAGAATGAAACACAATATATCTCCTCATGGATAGTTCAGATGCAATGTTAATAAAACTCAAGTCAACTAGTACAATGAAACAGGCGCACCCTTGAAAATCTTGATAGTTACAGGCATACAAGTAGGGTCATAACAACAGCCCATGACCTCTTATAGGCAGGTGCCTATATGTGAATAGTTCAATTGATTGGTAAATGGAATCAACCTTCCAACAGAAAAAAGGCATACCTCTCAACGCATTGTAGAGCATTTTTTTGATCGTCTCCACAGATTCTTCAAAAACAAGATCCTGAACAAGAGACTTGCCCATGGCTTCTTCAGCTGGAAGGCCTGTCAATTCTGCCACTTTTGCATTCCATCCATTTACAAGTCCATTAGAATCTACAGCAAAAATAGGTGCTGTAGCCGTTTCAATCACACGCCCCATCTCAGTAGCCACAGACCTAAGTTTACCTAAGCCCTGCATTCTCAAATCCTTTAGCCGAGCATGAACCACAGGTTTAGTGACACTGTCATCAATGTCTTGAAATGAACCTCGTAGAATAAGCTGTAGCGAGTGAATTGCATCAATTTCCAAATTTTCCCATGGTAGGCTTCTTCTTTTGACCCGTTCTAGAAATGCCTTGAAAGAGGAACGAGGGTGCATCCGGCCATCATCTTTATCACCTGAATGATGTTCTGCACCTCCCCACTTCAACTCCTTTGCAGTTTGGGATCTGAACCAAAATAGAAAATCTTTAGAAGTAATTCTAGCAGCAGCCATGCCACAGACTGCAGCCCCAAGATAGGCGACACCAGGAAAACCAGCATCTGTCAAGCTATCTGTGGTCAGGCCCGTTGAATCCCCATGGTATTCACACAACCAATCCGCAATATCCTTGATTTGAGCTTCAGTTGGGGTCACTCCCAGCATCCAGCATATACCTCCATAATAGAGAGCAGCACCATCACACTTGACAAGATCCATGATACTGGGAGACTGAGTTACTATTCCAATTGAGCCATCTCGGAGAAGCATATCAGACAGAAGCGCTTGAATCCTAAAAATGCGTTTCTCCGTCAATTGTTCTGCCAACTGCAATTCCATGCTCAGCTGAAGACCGAATGCTTGCATCAAAAATTCGCAAGCATAACGAAGAGGAAACGGAACCGCCCGCGGGGAGGTATGGTGGCACACAACCAAACCCCAGAACTTCATGGAATTTCGTCCATTCCCTACCGCTTCGCCATCATTCCCATTAATAATCACAGCCATAACAAGCGAAGCAATGGAACCCATGTTGGCCATGTATTGCACATGGCACCCATGGGGCGCCCGGAGCGTGGAACCCACTAAACAGAGAGGTTGTGTTAATTCCTCGGACTGGATAACCTTAACGGGAGTTGTCCTGCAATCGCAGATCATTCGCACCCTGTTCTGCATAAAAAGAAAACGAGCAGCCTGAGGGATATCGGTGGCAGGGTAATGCAACCCAAGATAGGGCTCCAAGTCTGAACGCCTAATTTCAGCAACAATTTCCCCGTGTTCGTCTTCGTGAAACTTGTATACCATGGCCCTGTCATACCCAGTCAGCGCTCGCACATTCTCCACAACAGTATCACACAGTAAGCCGATATCACCGCGGGGAAGTGACTGCAGACGAGAAATCGCCCTCATAGCAAGCTTCTCAGAATGCACTGCACCACCAGCTGACATGAACGCATCCCCAGTGCTCAAGGGCTCAAAATCTATCACCATCCCCACATCAATCCAATGGACAATTGCATGGAAGGGCTTTCCAGAGGTTTTACAATGAACACAGATTGGGTTCATGAGGCTTAATTTCTGGGCCGCGAAAGCATTTTCCAAGGAGTGAACACTGGCGGAAGTGAACAGAGTTCGAACATCGGTCCCGATGGTCAAAAGTTGGGGTTGAGATTTTTCCATGCTGGAGACAGACTGTGGCGTCGGTTCCAACATTTCTACTGCGTTCTCGCTGTAAGCGATGATCCTAAAAGTGCTTTCCTCCACTGCGAGCACACACCCATGGGGTTGTATTCTCCCCCCTCTTTGAATTCGAGATAAATATGCGGTAATTTGCTGATCGGAAACGGATTCTGTTGTAGACTTCATTGATATCGTGTAATCGAAAGACTTGTTGGATTCGTCTGACTGTTCAAAGACATGGAGTAACTGGGCGTCCTCACTGTACTGCGCAATCACCGTTGCTTTCTTGGTGGTGTTGGTGCTGCTACTCCTGCTTCCTGTTAACTGACTCTGCGTATCCCTACAACTCGACGCCATTTTATTTTTTCTTCTTCTTTTTTCCTCCTCCTCGCGTATAACCTTATCTCATTCTCTTCTCAGCGGATTGCAGTGCGGTCTTGTCATTGTAATTCAATAAAAAACTAATGGATTTGAGCGCGGAAGTGTGAGATTCGTGTCGTTAAATAGTTTTTCAATGGTGATTCCATGTGGGTTCTGCTGTTTTGGCTTAAATTGTGTGGAGTATAAATGGCAGCTGTCATTTGTTTGCAGGTGTTTAGCATTTGTCTATGTAGTTAATCCACGACCGCAATCCTTCCAAGTTATGGAGTGTTTGGGATGCTGTTAGAGGCTTCTGATCTTTCCAACGGACAATTTCATAGTTATTTAACTAAAACCAAAAGAACTGTAAATACAATAATACCACTGGGTTATACACACCGCCAATACCCTTGGGTTATAGCACGTAATTCTCGATTTTTTCTGGGGATATTTATCTGAAATCTGGTCAGAAATTGGGTCAGAAATTGTTAGATCCACAGATTTGATAATTATTTTTGTATAAACTCATCTATCACAGATAGCTCTGAAAAAATTAATAAATAATTGTGAAATATAAAAAATTTATTTTCCATCAATCAATGATCAAGATTGCCCATAAACCTGTTTTACATGGATAATTCAAAAACCAAGCTTTAAAAAAATTAAATTTTTAAAATCGCTTGTTATTTATGAAGGATAACAAATATTATAAAATTTCAAATGAAGGATCTTGCTTTCAATAACCCATCCATCTCACTTCCAAGTCTTGGATGCTCACTGACCATTATGCCTTTCATATTATATCACTTCCAAGTCTTGGATGCTCACTAACCATTATGCCTTTCATATTATATGAGGATGGATGTATCTCACTTCCAAATTTTGGATGCTCAGTGACCATTATGCCTTTCATATTATATGAGGATGGATGTGAATTATGAAAGAGAATCATGACATCTTTGTTATTGCAATAGATACTTGAGGGGGGAACACAATTAATGCTTGAATGCAGATCTCTCAACAATTCACTGATTTTGTATAGGTTTTGTCAAGCTTATTGTAAAGATAATGCATGGTTTTTATTTTTTTCACGCAAAATTATGTTAATGATTTTGTTTGGGATAAAATAACTCCATTAAGATTAATGTTCTTGATTAAGTTTATGTATGAACCTATGCAAAATACACCTTGTCAACATCACAAAATCTAAAATTGGAATTACAAGGAGAATTGTGATACTATGCATTCAATTTTCATCATCAATTCTTTACATTTTTTATCATCCCCTTTCCCCAATTTTATGTATCTTTATCTATAACACTCCTTGTTTCTAGAAACATTGACATCAGTACAATGATACTTGATCTTCATTGCAAGCCCAAGAACAATGAGATGTGTCATTTACAACCTTAATGTTTGGAGAAACGTTTTTAATGCATGGGTGAGATTCTTAGGTAAGATATGGATAATGTAACATAATTCATGTTATCCTTAAATCTATGCAATATGGATTATGTTCTAACATTCACTCTGTTAAGTATTTTTTGCATGGTTTGAGAAATAAAGTGAGCAATCAATGTCCTCAATAAGAACCACATACTTGGTCGTCTTGCTGAGAAAATTATTTTAGCTTTGTGTTTGTATCAACCTTAGGAATCTCCAAATTATAGACATCTTAACCTACATAATAAATAATGGGTGCAATCATGTTAGATTTACGTGTTCCTAAAACCCTATAAAGCAAGTAGGCTCTCTTCATTGTTTTTATAGTGTTTGGATAGAATTACCCCCATTTAAACAAAGACCTCAACATCTAGGACAATTTCTTTTTTTCTAAAATCTACAACAAACCTCACTGCCATGGTAAAAAATGATTATGATATGCTTGAGATATGAATCTAAGTTGCAATGCTCATTCATCATATCGATACATTGAACAAATCCTCTCTTATATGGGTGTTCACAAAAAATGTTTGATTCTCATATTATATCTAAATATTTACATTGTCATTTTTAACACTTTGAAACTCCTCCAAAATTCAAACAAGTATGGCTTGGTGTTTATGATTTTATTTTATTTTGCAATTAATTTATACATATAACCCATAACAAATAGTGTAGCTTGGTGTTTGTGATTTTATTTTATTTTGTAATTTATTTATACATATAACTCATAAGAAAGAATACATTTAAAATTACAAAGTATGATTATTATTATGTTCTATTACAATTATAACATATGAAGTATGATTATTATTATTTTTATTGAAATTATAACTTATCTATTTAATGTTTTGTTAACTTTTAAAGTTGTAAAAAATTGGAAGGGCAATATTTTATTTAGATTAATTTTTATTTTGAAATGTATGTTTAGTTTACTCTTGTCAATTGAA
>JASDQU010305427.1:120077-136298 GCA_032191745.1 Picea mariana
TTTTAAAGTGTTTGAACCAGAGACAGAGTTACTTATAGCCATGACCAAGCCGTTCCATCTTTCTAGCAATAAGCACAAGATTAGAAGAGCCCTGACCTCATCATCAAAGTCCACTTTTATAGAACTTAGTTGATTAGTAACTGTATTAAATTCATTTAAATGATCTGCAATAGACCCACCTTCTGACATCTTCATATTAAATAATCTCTTCATTAGAAATACCTTATTGGACGTCGAGCGTTTTTCATATAGTTTAGCCAATGCGTCCATTAACTCCTTCGTTCTCTTTTCTTTCAAAATATTGAAAGCCACCAACGTTGCCAGGCTTAGCTGTATCGTTCCTAGTGCCTTTCTGTCAAGAACCTCCCATTCTTCATCCTCCATGGTTGTTGGCTTCTTTTCTATTCCGCCCAATGGTAGGAATAGATCCTTGTGATATAAATAATCTTCCATCTGCATCTTCCATAACTGGTAGTTTAGGCCGTTAAATTTCTTGACCCTAAACTTTTTATCTTCTGTCATTGCTCCCACTCGAACCAAGAACCCTATTTTCTTGCGAGTTACCTTTCGCTTTGATACTAGTTGTTAGATAAACATGATCGCAGAGCAATAAAATAAAACAAATGTGAAAATAAAACATAGAAGATACACAATACAATAGAGACACATATATACATGGCTCACCCAATGTGGGTTACGTCCACCAGAGAAATTGCCAGGTCCTTCCTTTATTATTATCCAACAAATGAAGGGATACAACCTACAACACACCCACTGTAACTTCCTCTTATTTCTCTCCCATTCTCCTCTCTCAGAATACAATATTCACAATAATACATAGCCACAATACATTTCCCTCATAAAAGAGGGTTGCCTTCTAGGGAAAAAAACCCTAACATAACTTCTACCATCAGATCTGTGACCTTATAATGAATGGTCCAGATTTACAATGAAATTACAATATAAATTTACAAGGAAAATTTTTCTTTAGGGGCTTCACCCCCGAACCCCCGCTTTCCCCCAGACCCCGCAGGGGGGGTAACCCCCCCTACACTCCCCCGCGTGGAGGAGTGTACATTATTCCGGGGTGTAAAGTCTTGATGGGGTATAAACATGGCTGAAAACAAAGACCTCTAAATCAGGAAGATAATCAGGCTCCACAACCAACACGCATGATGATGCAAGGGATGTAGGTACTCAGATCATGGGAGTAAAGATTATGGTTGAGCCTACTTACCCGAAAGTCACTACGGAAGATACAGATAAGAGTAGAATCAAGAAGGTGCATTTGAAAATGCAATTGAGTATATTTCATTATGGTATTTTAAACTGCGGAGTGTCATGCCACTAAGAATGTAAAATGAAGTAACAGTTATGACCAATCCATCCTAGGTCCTACCCCTTGTACCTTTTAATATTTGTCAAAATCTAGTGATTGTCATTGCACAAAGCACAAGTGTGTGTGTGTGTAATTAGAAATTAATCCACACTTTCCACCATGTCTTTTAATAGTGTAAGTTTGACCACTATAAGTCATAAGAAAAATATGTGTGCAGTATTGTCTAGTTCTGTAAGTGTAGCTGGTAGGACTAGCTCCAATCATACAATAGCTAGAACATCTAGGATTTGTGCTAGATTAGAATCACTAGGAAAGAATGACAACACAACCAAATGAATCATATTTGTGTTACACATCAAAATTACTCACTTCAATGATGACCCATTGTCGTCATTACTAGTGTCGCAAGTGTCGCAAACATCATTCTACCATCTTGCCTATGTCATGTCTCTAACGACATCATAAGAACACTTAAGACACCTTCAAAGACTGGTTTAAGAAGGAGAAATCACATGATGAGGAGTACAAAGCATTTTCCATGGAAAAAACCACTTAAAAATGATTTTTGAAGGGAAACGCTCCCCTACCCACTCTCAGGGAGTGCCAACGCTCCCTACCCCTCTTTGGGGGAGCGTTGCAACACTCAGGACACCATTCTGGGGGAGCGTTGGGATTTTTTGAAGGAATTTTGGGCAACGCTCCCCTATCCACTGTTAGGGAGTGCCAACGCTCTGTACCCTCCTTTGGGGGAGTGTTGCAACACTCTGTGCACCCTTTTGGGGCATCACTGGCCTGTTTGAGAAAATTTTTGGGTTGTTGAGGAAAATCAAGGAAAAATCCCCTTCATCTTGGAGATCAGTTGGATTCGAATTTGAGGTCAAGGCTTGATCTTAGGGAAGATCCACAACTGAAGGAGAAGAATCCTCAACCTATCCCAAGAATATCTTAAGTGGTTAGGCCTCTCCAAGCCTATATAAGGAGGCATCCTCATGGTAAAAGCATATAGAGACATTGTAAAGCATCAAACTTATGATATCATAAGGGAGATATCATTGAAGCATCATCATTCTGTGTGTGGGTTATTTGAGCAAGGGTCTGGACAAAGAGAGCTTTGTGAAGCTACTACACCTACATCTATGGCTGTAAGCATTTCACTTTGTTTTCATTAATATAAATTTATGCTTGGCATGTTTCCTTTAAATTTTGTGTACGTTTCATGAACTTTTTTCTTTTATAGATCCATTATGAAGCTAATCATGGTAGAGTAGGAAGTATGTTTCATTGTTGTTTCTCATTGTATTGCAGGACCTTCTGAAGAACTTGGAGATCAACATCATCCTGGATCGAGCAAGGAAAAACGTCGGTAAAAGGTATTTACCCTTGTTCCTTCTTCTTCTTTGAATACTTTAGCTTCATGAAAAGGAATGTCAGTGTCCACAATAACACTTTTCTATCCTGGTCTTAGGAGTCTAGAGCCTAAGAGAAAATCCACTTGTCCGCAGGGGGATTTCTCTGTAACAGAAATTGGCGACTCCACTGGGGAGGGACTTTGATTTTTTATTCCTTTCCTAGGTCTTGTTTTGGATTTTTCTCATTTTTTAATCTTATGCATGCTGTGTCTCTGATCCTTAGATATGTTGTTGGCTTTTGTATTCATCTTACACACTGAATTTTTTCATTTTTCCTGATTTTTTTTTTTAATTTCTAGGCAAAATTTTGAGTTCTGAGAGGCCAACGCTCCCCTGCCTTTACCACCAGGGCGTTGGCACTCCCTTGCAGTCTCCCATAGGGCGTTGTAACACTCTGGTACCCTTGACACTAGAGAAATGCCCCTTTTTTTGCAAAAATCTTCTTGGGATTAGTTTTTCTCAATCTTGTTTTTGTTGATTCATCTGCTCAAGGTTTATGCTATCTTAGTGTGTCCTTGTTTAGCCTCCAATTATTTGATTTCTAAGGATTAATGATGTTTTGTTTGGATTTTTGACATCTATTTTACTTTCTTTGAGTCACTCTTCTTCCCTGAGATTTGGAGTCGATCTATTGCTTTCTCACTTATCTGATTGACCGAAAGTTGTTGTAAAGATATTCAAAGATCTTTTCACTATTTCATTTTGATCTTTGAGGTCTTTTCTCCAAGAATTTCCTCCTGTCTGTATTTGGTTTTTTTTTTCTTGTTTGATCACAATGAGGGTGTGTTTTTGTTTGTGTGAAGTTTTCTTTTGGGTTGCTTAAATCTCACAGATCTTGAAGTTTGATTAACATAGAAAGCTTTACGTCAAACTAATTATCAGTCACATATAAACATTTTAGCGTTGTATCGGATTTTTGATTGAGGACTATTGCATGAGGTCATTGAATCTTAGTGTTTGAAAGTGAAAGGAAAATCCTTCTCCTTCCCTTAAATAGACATTCATTGAAAGAAAAGACTACTTATCATTTCTTCTGCATGTTTTGGGATTTGAGTCATGATATCATCAGTTTTCACTCTCATACACCTCTGAGTAAACAACAACCTTAAAATCAAGCACTTAACTAAAATTCATCAGATATTTTTACATTTTTTGTTAGCAAACCTACATTAGCTTAAGGTGTAGGGATTTGGAATAGGTTGAAAGGATAAATTTCCAAAGATATCAAACAAACATTAGCATCTTGCGATAGGGAGAGAAAATCCAATTGTCATATAGGATTTCTGGGATCCCTCTCTCACACAGGGGTTACACGCGAGGTCGCATTCGGGAGAGTTACGGAGATTATCCCTCCGTGATTCAACCGTTCATAGTAGTTAGATCATATATTGGGGGTTCTTCTTGAGGTTCAACTGTCTTCATTTGGTCTCGGTGCTTTGTGAATTCTGAATCCGTTCGGGGTCCTCTAGATTTATACCAATCCATTTGTCCTCAATTCTCTCGAAGGATTTCAAACTTGTTATCCTACCCATACGTTCGGACTGGACTGTCGATTGTACCCACCCAGGGGATGACTGGTATTTGGTGACCTTAGTAGCCATAATCTTCAGGGTCTTACACGAGGTGATGGTGAAGGGAAGCTCATTGTACCTAGAACAGACGTTGGTCAAAATCACTTGGGCTCCTTGGAGGGTAAATCCACATTTACTGCGTGGAATCTTGCACCAACCCGTAAGTCTGTTAAGCAGGTCGCCAACGTAATTGATCCACCCACTCTATCTCTGCCCCTTCCTATATTGATCTCGCGATGTTGGATTTCATCACCAACTAGTGGTTTCATTGTGGGAAGTTTTGTTTGATTGTTTACTTTTAGATTCATAGCATGTGTTGTTTTTTTTACTTAATGGACCTTAGGTCGAGTCAGTGTTAATGGCATCAACTCCTAGGAGTACCAATGGAGGAACCCCTTGTCCCGGGGAACCTTTCACCTTTCCTTCTTTTGGAAACTTTGGTCCTCCATACATTGCCACACTGAGTCTTTCAGGACTCACCATCAGATTATCGGTTTGGTTATTCCCCACTCCGGTGATCTCGAATCCTCCCAGTGATTCACTTGCACCTAATACTTCAAATGTCAGTACACCACCCACACGTCAACCTCATGTCAATTTTTTTCCTTCTTCACCTATTAAGTCTCCTTCCTTTTCTCCTTCTTCGCATAGTGAAATCTCTAAAGAAATTAGCTAGGCTGATCAGAAGAAGAAGAAGAACTCGAAAAGGACCAAGCCTCCAACTACATCAGATGTTGGATCTAAGAAACCAACTACTGTTAATAGTACTGTGAGTGTTGATGAGGTCAACAAGATTAAAATGAATAATCTGAAACCCAAATTCCCTTGCAGTCTTTGTAAGGGTGACCACTTTCTAAGGGATTTCCATGGTCTTCCCAAGGTCTTAGAAATGCAGTCCTCCATGTCATCGGCCCCTGATGTACATGCTAGTGATGCCCCATCAACTAGTGATGTTAAGGTTGGTAAGAAGAAGATAACTGTCAAGTTTCCATGTATGTTATGCAAATGTGATCATTATTCTCACCTTTGTCCTCGTATGGATGAGGCTTCTTCTCTTTTGGAAAAGATTCAACTTCCAACTAGTTATCATAAGATTTCCCCCAACCCATCGTTAGTTGAGGGACTAGTCAATCCGGTTCCATCCTCGGTCAGTCCGGTTGATCAAGTAGTCAATCTAGTTTCATCCTCGGTTGAACCACTAACCCAAACAGTCGATCTATTTCCACCTGTCAACCCCATTCTCCCCTTGGAGAATGAAACCCAAGTGGTCGATCTGGTTCCGCCATTGATCGATCCCACTCCTCCATTGAGGAGTGCCAAAGTGGTTTCTCTGGTTCTGCCATTGGTCAATCCCACTCTTCCTTCGAAGAGTGTCAAAGTGACTGATCCAGTTCCTTCCTCGGTCAAGCCCACCCTTCATCCGAAGAGTGCCAAAGTGGTTGTTCTGGTTACTTCATCGGTCAATCCCACTCTTCCTCTGAAGAGTGCCAACGTGGTCGATCCGATCCCATCATCGATCGACCCTGCTCTCCCCCTAGAGAGTAAACCCAATTCTACCCACGTTTTTCTTGTTGATATAGAATCTACCGTACTGGGGGGCATTCCTCTTTCTCCCGCGAAACCCCCTCCAAGTAATGAGGCCATCCTTTTTTATTAGGGTGTGCTACCTGGACCTTGTCTTCCCTCTCACATTTCTTTCAAGATTACAATACAGGTTTGTGGTCGAGACGTTCCTCGTGCGCTGATAGATGAAGGTTCGTCCGTTAGTATTTTGTCCTCTATTGCTTGGCAAGCTTTGGGTTATCCTCAGCTTTTGCCGGTTACCCAGACTCTGATTGTTTTTAACAGAAGAGCTAATCACCCTTTAGGGATACTTCCTCAGTTTCCTGTAACTTTGGGAGGGAAAACTGTCTTTATTGATGTTATGGTAGTCCAAGACCCCTTGGATTTCGATTTACTCCTTGGGTGATATTATGTCTATGCCATGAAAGCTATTGTGTCCACTCTCTTTCATGTGATATCTTTCCCTCGCGATGGAAGAATGGTGACTATTGATCAACTTTCATTCATTGGCCCTGACTTGACCATCAACTCAATGACCTCCCTAACCGGGTCTTATATGTAGTCAGTATCACCCCTGCCACAGGTCAATTATGTAGTGTTGTCTCCCATGACTTCAACTTCCGATGACTTGGATCCGATAGTTGACATGGTGATCTCTTTGGTAGGGATATTGGAGCCTGATCTCCTTACCCCTGAGGAGACCCTCGACATGTGTTCCATTCGGAGCATTCTTCTTCCATCCAGTGAAGATCTCTTGGAATCCATGACCGAGTTTTGTCCCTTGACATGGTGTCCTTCCAGAGCATTATATTCTTGGAATCCATGATCAAGAAGAATCCACGAGCATAGCTTTCCTCTATGTGGCAAGCTCATTAAAAAATGAAACAGAGGCTATGAGCATAGTTTTCCTCTCTGTAACAAGCTCGTTAAAAGATAAAACATAACTCTGGGGATTCAACCCGGAGCCTTGAGCATAGTTATTTTCCTATGGAAAGCTCGTTAAAAAATAAAACAATCACCTCTCCCTCCAAGTCGAGTCTTTCGTTAGGTCTCGTTTTTGAACCTTCATTTCATCCACCCTTATCCTTTTTCTCCATCTAGTACAGAAATTGGTGACAACCTCAAAGTAATGAATGAATTGAAGCTTGGGGGGCATGTCTCCAACCTTTGATGATCATTCTGGATTTAAGCCACTAGCTTTCAAGCTGGGGGCATAGTACCGAGCTTAGTCTTTGTTCTTTCTCGCGCTCGTAAAAACATGAAAATGTAACCAAGTATACTTTTATCACTTTTTTGGACTCGTAAAGGTTATATGAAAAAGGAACCCCCTGGAGTCTCCTTTAAGCTCTTTTCAGACTCTATAAAAATGAAAAGATTTTTGAATGATCTTGCTTCCTTTCCCACTCGTTAAAAGGTTTGAAAGGGCGTCTTTCGAGTGATAATTTATCTTTTTTTCAACCTCGCGAGACTAACATTATGAAAAAGGACAACACTGGAGTCATCTTTAAGTCATTTTTAGACTCTCTAAACATGAAAAACCACCGAGTTTACCTTCTCTGGACTCGTTAAACAATCATACATTGAAGGGCCCATATGGGACCGAACCCGTACTTTTTCCAGTTCATTAAACAAAGGAAGAGGGACTTACCGAAGGTGAGTTATATCGAGCATGTGTTACCCTCCTCGAGCTTGTTAAATTAAAAAGAGGTACTCTTCTATCTGGATGGGGGAATAATTGAAGGAAGCAAGCCAAGCAGTTTTTGAAAATATTACAAGTAACTCTTACAGTGGCCCTTGAACATGACATTATGTCTTTGCATACATTTTAATCCACTAAACCTCTGCACTGAACCAATCCTCTGAGTTTCTTTACTCCTTTGGGTCACCCGATGAAAGTCACAGTATCCACTGTATCATCATGTTTTGGTCCATGTCATGTTTCTGTTGTTGTGCCTCAGTGTTCAAGGGAAGTATCTGCCTCGAGAGTCAACCATCACAAATACCGTGTTTCAATACCCGTGTTAGTCCATGTTCATTTGATCTACCAATTACATCTCTGTGTCAGTTTCATGTCATTGATGGGGGATACATCAAGGCCCTCCTTCGACGAGTCTATTCCTGTCGAATTCAACACACTATCCAGGAGATAGACTTAGAAACCAGTTAGTACCTTGGGACTTGCATGCCTCAATGGCAGGCCTCCTCACGTTTGATAGTGGGTTTACATCATTGACCTCTGATCGGATGATTCCACAGATGTTCGACTTTAGCTCATCCATTCACATTCGTTGGAATGTACTAGAGTACCTTGGGAATCATTGACATCAATGGTGATTTCCCTCGCGCTTGTTAACGGTTTACCTCATTGACCGATAATCAAGTGGTTTATGCCATGTTCGACATCAGGAAATCTATTCACATGGTTAGATTCGTACTACATCGGAATTGGTAAGAAGACCCTGGGTTGAGTCATCACTCTTATATGTACTTTTCCCAGGTTGCGACATAGTTTCTTTTGAACGTTGACATATATACTGTCACATAGATCCACTTTGTATTGGTCATGACTATGTCTTGTCGTCTCGTAGATCCACTATGTATTCTTCATGGCTACGATTAGTTCAGGTCATAGGAGTATAGATCCACATTGTATCTTCAGTGGCTATACCTTTTTGTCAATATAATTATGGATCCGCAGTGTATTTTATGGCGGCCATACCTTGAAAGTCTTTATCACTCAAGCATGGGTATGCATGCCTTGGGTTTGAAACATGTCATAATATTTTTTTGGTGGTTGTGTGTAGCTTCTACCAAGTTCTCCCCATCCATACCCTTGCTCGAAAAAGTCTACAAAGTACTTCAGTCATCAATTTTTGTCTTCTAACTTTGCACTTTGGGGGGCAATCTGTTACACATCAAAATTACTCACTTCAATGATGACCCATTGTCATCATTACTAGTGTCGCAAGTGTCGCATTATTGGCCTTAAGTGTCGCAAACATCATACTGCCATCTTGCCTATGTCGTGTCTCTAACGATATCACAAGGACACTTAAGACACCTTCAAAGACTGGTTTAAGAAAGAGAAATCATTTGATGAAGAGTACAACGCATTTTCCACGAAGAAAACTACTTAAAAATGAATTTTGGAGGGCAGCGCTCCCCTACCCACTGTTAGGGAGTGCCAACGCTCCCTAGCCTCCTTTGGGGGAGCGTTGCAGCACCCTGTACACCCTTTTGGGGGAGCGCTAGGATTTTCTGAAGGAATTTTGGGCAGCGCTCCCCTACCCATTGTCAGAGAGTGCCAACGCTCCCTAGCCTTCTTTGGAAGAGTGTTGCAATGCTCTGTGCACCCTTTTGGGGGAGCGCTGGCCTGTTTGAGCAAATTTTGGGTTGTTGAGGAGAATCAGGGAAAAATCTCCCTTATCTTGGAAATCAGTTGGATTCAAATCTGAGGTCAAGGCTACATCTTAGGGAGGATCCACAACTGATGAAGAAAGATCCTCAACCTATCCCAAGAATCTATCAGGTGGTTGGGTCTCTCTAAGCTTATATAAGGAGGCCTTCTCATGGTAAAAGCATATGGATACATTGTAAAGCATCAAACTTATGATCTCATAAGGGAGATATCATTGGAGCATCATCATTCTGTGTGTGGATTATTTGAGCAAGGGTTTGGACAAAGAGAGCTTGGTGAAGTTGCTACACCTACATCCATGGCTATAAGCATTTCACTTTGTTTTCATTAATATAAATCTATGCTTGGCATGTTTCCTTTAAAGTTTGTGTACGTTTCATGAACTTGTTTCTTTTATAGATCCATTATGAAGCTAATCATGATAGAGTAGGAAGTATGCTTTGTTGTTGTTGCTCATTGTATTGTAGGACCTTCTGAAGAACTTGGAGATTAAGATCAGCCTGGATCGAGCAAGGACAAACGTCGGTAAAAGGTATTTACCCTTCTTCCTCCTTCTTCATTGAATAGTTTATCTTCATGAAAAGGAAATTCAGTGTCCACAATAGCACTTTTTTGATCTGATGAGGAGTACAAATCATTTTCCATGGAAAAAGACACTTACAAATTATTTTTGAAGGGCAACGCTTCCCTACCCATTGTCAGGGAGTGCCAATGCTCCCTACCCCTCTTTGGGGGAGCGTTGGGCTTTTTTGAAGGAATTTTGGGCAGCGTTCCCCTGTCCACTGTCAGAGAGTGTCAGCGCTCTATACCCTCCTTTGGAGGAGTGTTGCAACGCTCTGTGCACCCTTTTGGGGGAGTGTTGGCCTGTTTGAGCAAATTTTGGGTTGTTGAGGAAAATCAAGGAAAAATCCCGTTCATCTTGGAAATCAGTTGGATTCGAATCTGAGGTCAAGGCTTGATCTTAGGGAAGATCCATAGCTGAAGGAGAAGAATCCTCAACCTATCCCAAGAATCTCTTAAGTGGTTAGGCCTCTCCAAGCCTATATAAGGAGACCTCCTCATGGTAAAAGCATATAGAGACATTGTAAAGCATCAAACTTATGATCTCATAAGGGAGATATCATTGAAGCATCATCATTCTGTGTGTGGATTATTTGAGCAAGGGTCTGGACAAAGAGAGCTTGGTGAAGCTGTTGCACCTACATCTATGGCTGTAAGCATTTCACTTTGTTTTCATTAATATAAATCTATGCTTAGCATGTTTCCTTTAAAGTTTGTGTACGTTTCATGAACTTGTTTCTTTTATAGATCCATTATGAAGCTAATCATGGTAGAGTAGGAAGTATGTTTCGTTGTTGTTGCTCATTGTATTACAGGACCTTCTAAAGAACTTGGAGATCAAGATTAGCCTGGATCGAGCAAGGACAAACGTCGGTAAAAGGTATTTACCCTTCTCCCTTCTTCTTCTTTGAATAGTTTAGCTTCATGAAAAGGAATGTCAATGTCCACGATAGCACTTTTCTATTTTTGTCTTAGGAGTCTAGAGCCCAAGAGAGAATCCACTTGTCCGCAGGGGGATTTCTCTGTAACAATTTGTGGATTTCTCTATTTCAAGGCAAAGGCTATGAAGACATAGAGCAATAATGGTTCCTCTGCAACACAATCTAGAATGTGTGAAGGACAATGGATGTGATGCATTTATTGGAGTTCCAAACTAATCTATGGGGAAGAGCATTGCAATGGTACATGAAATGCAAACAAATCACTCCCACTCAACATGGGGAGAATTTGGTTCATAAAATAACAGATTCTTTTTTCATGTAAAGATTTTATTCTTAGTTTAGAGAGAGTACATCTACTCATTTGATATTCCAATTTATAATGTTTAAAAAGGAAACATATATTTTTTTGGCCTCCTCTTGTAAAAAAAATTGACAAAGCAAAAATTTATGGTTCTAATCAATTTGATGTGATTCATAGTTTTTAAAGTACATATTTGAATCAAAGATTGCCAAATTGCCAACTTTCAGAGATATAGTGGAGTCATGGAAAGAAAGTTGCAAGCATAGAGAGGGCATGATTTTCATTGAAATCATAGTGGAGTCATGGAAAGGAAGTTGCAAAGGGCATGATTTTCATTGAAATCAATCATTTGAAACTAGTGCATTGTAGATAAATTTTATCCTACACATACTAGCTCGCTCATGATATACTTTCTAATATTTCTATAACCCATTCCACATGTTATGAAGACGATATATATCATTTAGGAAAGCGTTGACATGTGAGCAGGATAATGTCAAGGGCATATGAGATGATAACACGTTATATATCTTTGTTGTCACGTGTCATAATATCAAACTAACATGGATTCTCACGTGTCATAATATTAATCTAACATGGAATGACATGTCAACTTTATGACATATGGTGAGTGTAAAATAGCAGTGGAATGTCCACTTATGACATAGGGTGAGTGCAAGATAGCAATATGTAAAGCACTAATACCACAAATTCACACCGAGATGTCTTATTATGAGGTTACAATTAATCCATGTAAATACTCTTAATGTCATAATATCTTATGTTACAAGATTTTAAAGAAAATACTATCTAAGTTTTGTAGAGAAATAGTTTTTTTTTTATAATTCTACACTTTTTTCCACTTTACGTGGCAATCTCGGTGGGGATGTAGAGTGGCAGCTTTTATTTAACATCAAGTACATCAGAATAGTTTTTTGATAAAAAAACTATTTCTCTACAGTTTTTCCAATGGTGTTTTGGGATATAAAGTGGCAATTTTTATTTAACATCAAGAAAAGATTATAGGAGACATCCACATCCACATTTGCAGCAAGGAAACATAAAAAAATTATTTATTCCATCCATTTAAACATAAAAACATTTAACATGTTAAATCATGTAAATAAACATCTAATTGTATGCGTTTTAAAATATCAAATTTATTGTTGCAACTACGACCTTATTAATCTATAATACATAAAAACATTTAACATGTTAAAACATGTAAATAAACATCTAATTGCATGCATTTTAAAATATCATATTTATTGTTGCAACTACGACCTTATTAATCTAAATATTATATATGATTGGGGTTTTAAGTGCGTCCAGAATAAAGCGTAGTGTATTTGGTCTTAATTAAAGTATCAAGAGAATCTCATAAAAATAATTTGGCAAAAAATGGAGATAACTTACCTACTGTACTTTAATTTTATAATTAATTATAATTATAAAATAACCAATGTTTATTTTTAAATAATTTTCATTGACTTATTAAAGCATAATTTGATTTTTTTTTCTTAATATATTGTAATAAACTAATTTAATTAAACAAAGTAATTGATTGGAAGCAAAAATATCACAAAAATTATATTTGTTCATATAAATTTTATAAAAATAAAACGTATGTGGGCTTCCACTAACTCAAAGTCTAGCCATCCATAAATAAATAGTAGGTCATTCTCTCTTCAAGATTTTCTTCAAATATCAACAACAATTCCGTTTCCCTTCGTTTGGAACATGACTTCTCCTTCCTCTCCTCTTTCAAGCAAGTATGGGCTCGACCCACTTGGGTTGATTTCTATAATCTCCCCTTATAGCCCTTAGCTATTTGTTTGGGTGCTCATGCCCCCTTGATTCTTCCCTATAGGAAGGGGGTTCTCATAAGATAGATAAACAAGTGTTCATGCCCCTTTGATTCTTCCTTATAGGAAGGGGGTCCTCATAAGATAGATTATGTTTATCTATGTATGATAAAGTTTGAAATGTTAAAAAATAAATAAAATTGAAACTTATTAAAAAACAAATTATAAAATATTTTAATAAAATATTTTAATAAAATATGTGTTTACAATATAATAAAAACCTTGTGATGTAATCTCACATCATGACAAATGGATAAAGTATCAAATAAATTCATTATACATTATCATTTTATGTAGAAGCACACATTTTCATTTTATGTAGTAGTAGAGTAATGTTAAGTTGATTACATCTTTGAGCATTTTTTAATCTTCATTGGCTTTGACGATTGAGAAACTATTATTGGTTATTCTAATGACCTTCACTTTTCCATGCATTGCTCCAAGTGGAATAGTGGGCAACATTTTAGTTGGATCCTTGCTAATCGAAACTATATTTTGCATGACCACTTGAATTTGATTCCCCATTAATAAACATCAATCCCGATTCTAGCATAAAACGAAGAAATTATAGTTAATCGATGCACATATGTGGAAATTTAATTAATATATAATTAATTTATAACATAGTCTACACATAATTAGTGACTTGCATTGATTTCCTCGCCCAAAGGGGTTGGAACCATTGACAAGGAGTGGGAATTTTTCACTAGTGGTAAAGGTTCAATTCCCATGAGGGCTATTCCTAGAGCTATGAGGCCACCTTGAGATAGCAGTCGGAAGTGTGGATGCATCCAGAGATGATATTAAATGGCCCTGTGACATGTTCACACATAAGCTGATCAAATCCCACCCATGTGTCCTTCAATTTAAAGGGGCAAAAGGTGTAGGAGGGGAGGGTCCTCTATGACCCCAATGGACACAAAGTATTGGAATTTACATGGGGGTTGGGAATAACCACTAACAATGAAGCATCATTGCTAGCAATCCTTCATGTTCTTAGAGACAAACGTGTTCAAAAGGTGACAGTGTTTGGAGACTCAACGGTGCTTACTCAAACCCTCCTTTCCAGAAAAACTTATCACTAATATAAAGCTCATGAGAATATTCCAAAGAGTTGCATTTGCGAGACTTGAACTCGATTAAATAACCTATTTTTAGGTATTGAAATCTCTAAATATTGAGAGAACCACAAAGCAAATTGTGGGTCCCAAATGCATGAAGGTTTTTTAATAGGTAAAGGAGTGGTGGAGAGAATTCAACACCATGTGCCCCCTCCCATAACACAACAAGGTTTTTAAGTTTGGGAGCCCCTCCCAGTTACATCTGTTAATTCATGATGGTGACGGGAGGGGGGACTTTAATTGGTCTTAATTCCATTCTTTCCATATATATGTATACTCACGCCTTGCTCTAAATAAACATACTTCTATGACCATGGATCTTCCATGTGAGATTAACCGGTTCATCCTTTCTAAATTTATGCTAGTTCTATTTGACACTGAAAATAGTTTTTGTTGTGACCCAGTTTTGTATCAGTACTAGAAATGAACCAAGTTCAACAAAAGATGAATTTGCAGAAGACATGAAGTTGTAGAAGCCCTAGTATGTGGTTTCATAGAACTTTGATTATATGTCATCTAAGGAGTTATCTTATAAAACCTATGCACCCAGTCTCTTGGACCTGATGCATATCTTGTTAAAGGTGCAAACCATTTTGTATGAGTGGGTTGCAATTGGGGGATTCTCTAGTATGTTCGTGAATCTTTTGTAACTGCCTCATTGGCCTATATATGTGGCTTGCCATGTAAAAGTGTTGCTTAGTAAGATAGTATAGAGTTTTGTTATAAGAGACTTATGTTTCAGTGTTATTTTGTGCATAGTAGATGCATAGTCTATAATTGCTATGATATGTAATATTTGATCTGTTGATACAATGGAACATTGTTCTACTCATGTGTAGGTTCTTATGATGTATCTTGATTGTGTATATATTGTTGTTTTTATTATGCATGATTTAAGTTATGTTAGTTTAAATTGGTGTAATTAAAGGTTAACTAATGGACTCTACACCCCCACTAAATTTTCATGAATCTTTTGTAACCACCTCATCGACCTATATATATGTGGCTTGTTCTGCAAATATGTTGCTTAGTAAGATACTGTAGAGTTTTTTTATGAAAGACTTATGTTATGTTGTCAGTTATGCACACAGTAGATGCATAGTATCTCACTAGTATGAGATGTAATACTTTATTTGCTAATAGAATGGAACAATATTATGCTCATGTGTATGCCCTTGTGATGTATCTTGGTGATGTATATATTGTTTTCTTTATTTGCATGCTTTAAGTTATGTTAGCTTAAATGAGTGTGATTAAAGGTTAAACTAATGGACTATACACCTCCATTAAATATTCAATACCAAGTACATTAATTAATTGTCAACTATCAACTATCAAACATGCCTTGGGTGAGACCTCCTTCCTTTATAAGGTTGAATATGTTTACATACTAGACTACTGCAAAACTTTGTTGTACACCTTTTATGGACCCTATATCTATCATAGAGCCAACAACATGGCTACATTTCCAGGGATTTAACAAATGTAGAGTAGCAAAGATGCAATGGGGGATGGATAAGGTCGTGTTTCAAGATTGGTTGGAAGGAAATATTCATGATTTCACATGCCAAAAAAGTACATATTTAGGTAAAGATGTTGCAAAATTCAAAAAAAACACTTGTTTGAGTGTTTACATGAGATTTTATGGGTTGAATTCCTAGTAAATTTGCACAAATGGATTGAAAGACTCACTGAGAAGCATTGGAATTGGGTTCCATGACCAAGGATTGAGTGGATCATTAAGAACTTGTTAAAGATCTAGTGGTCTGACCATAAGTTGACATGAGCAATGGTTTCTTGGTTTAAAGGTGTTGTAGAAGGCTATGCTTTGAAATTTGCAATGGAATGTTATCAATATTTAACCAAGGAGATAGAATTTTTCAAGAAAGGAGTTATTCCCAACCCCAAAAGAGAAGATGAAGAAAATGTGTCGATGTAAAGAATTGAGATTTCATAAAGTTGGAAGGAAATTCTAAAGGGTTGAGATTGTAGATGCATTGTTAGATAAACAAGATCGTGGAGCAATAAAATAAAACAAATGCGGAAATAAAACACAGAAGATACACAATACAATAGAGACATAGATATATGTGGTTCACCCAGTGTCGGTTACGTCCACCAGAGAAATTTCC
>JASDQU010305428.1:3499-15745 GCA_032191745.1 Picea mariana
TATGGACAGGTCAAAAGGCATAAAGTCCAAGCACACGTCATGAAACAAAAGAGAATTAAATGCACATATTCAAATGTTTTGAGAATCAGAGTGACACATACCATGATACCCAAACTCATTAACTCATGGAGCAAGACCCACTGTTGCTTCAACACCAGGCCGATGGGATGGATACTACTGCTGCTGACAGAATGGAGGCACTGAAGAAGAAGGACGGGCCCTCCAGGGCTAGGCTCAAGTCAATATGGCTCTCAGAACTCCATGTCTAGGACCTGTGGGCCTCGAGACATAATCTCCTTAGTTATCCCTAGGATAGGGGATAACAAGACCATTAAGAGTTGTCATTATGAGTTCATCTTCATCTAGGGTATCCCCAATTGCTTCTAGCCGTTCCTTGATTTGTTTGATTCTAGAGAAATATTCATGCATTGTTTCTCCTTTCTGCGTCTTTGTATTCTTGAGTTGAGTTCTCAATTTCATCTTTTGGTTAGTGTTTCTTCCTTCATATAATCTGGTTAGGGCATCAAACATTTCTTTTGGGGTATTCTTAGATGCCACTTGAGGGATCAAGTGATCTTTGATAGAGTCTGCAATGATTCTTTTGGCCCTAACCATGTCCTTCTGGTACTTTGCTTTAGCTGTAGCATCTGCGGGTTCTGGTACATTTTCTTTGATGAATGTTGCTAGGCCATTCTCTTCAAGAATGAGTGCAATCCTATACTTCCAGGCACAAAAGTTATCCAAACCTTCTAACTTGTCAACAAGCTTGGTGCTTGTAGATTTCTTGACCTGGAGTTGGGAAAATGAGCAAATAATGAAAGTGTTCAGAATTTAAATCTGAAGTGACCAGGAGGTGCGCTTGGCCGAGGAAAGTAACCTGGTGCAGTTTGTTTTATGAAAATCCAACTTTTACTCCTTGAAACTGAGCTTGTTCAAATCTGGACTGGTACTTCTGGTTATGGTTTTGATTTCCTGGTTTTCTGGTACCAGTGAAAACTAGGGTTTCACTTTCCGAGAATTTTGCTCACTGCAAAAGCTTGCTCAAGCTGCCAATGAGTTCGATGGGCTAGGGCGCACTTCCCTAGAAGTTTTTAGGCTGAAATTCCTCTTCAACAAAAAGCCCTAATTTTCTTGTACGACAACAGTGACGTTTTTTCTTATCCAGTGAAAGGTGCTCTCTTCAGCTTAGCTTTGATACCATGTTAAGTTTTAGAGCAGCTATTAAGTTTCTTTTCAATTTACTAAACAATAATAGCATATGCAGGATCACTGAGAGAAACACAATCACAAGATACACAACATTTATCCTGGGAAACCCTCATGAGGGAGAAAAACTCAGCAAAAACTTCCTTAATATAGATAGCCAATACAATGCCAAGACAATAAACCAAAACACTAGAGAATATCCAACAATGAGCAATGCGCCTCTCTCTTCCTTCTTCCGACAACTGGCAACTGTAGCTTCGTTCAAACTGGCGCACTAGATGAGTGAGCTGAGTGAGTGAATTAATGAGGCGCTAGCCTCTCTTATTTATATTGTTTGGCAGGCATTAGGGAGGTGTCTCTTCACTGGGCAGGTCCGATCTCTTCACTTAGTGGCTAAAACCACTTTAATTAGGCTTGGGGGCCGACTTCTTAATTAGCATGATATAATTAGGGTTTGACTAATCCACAAAAGGGGATTTGGTGATTTACAAAACCCGACATGATCAATCCACAAAAGGGGATTGATCTAATTAATAATGACTCAATAATAAATAGAATACTCTTAGCAGTTACAATATTTCAACACAAAAGTTATAATGTCCAAGCACATATCATGAAATCTAGAGCAATCTAAGATACACCATAATCAAATGGATTAAATATTGAAATGATGCTCACCATAATACTAACTTGTACCTCATGGAGCAAGGCCCACTTCCTTCCGGAAGCAAGTTGGTGTGGTGGATGCCATCTGCAAAACTGTGACCATCTGTGGTGGTGAGTGGGTTTTCCATTTGTGCAAAAGGGCATTGCTGGTCATGTAGTCTCTTGGCAGTCCATATTTGCAACCTGAGGGCTTCGAGACATGATCTCCTCAGTTATCCACAAAATGGCGATAACACACCTCATGTGTGCTAGACCACCATCATCAGATGAACCATATTGATCAAGTGAAATGAGTTGAGCTGGATGAGGGGGGAGGCATTTGAGGGGATGCTATTTGTGGAGAACACTGATTATCATCATCATCAAAATCACTGTCTTCATTGCGAGCCATGGGACTTGATCTTTTCTAGTTACCCCTAGGTGAGCGGGGGTAACAGTTCCATGGAAAGATAACTTTTTTGATATTGCCATAATGACTAGTTTTTGTATTTTAGGCATGCCCTTTATTAATCTCAACTTTGAATTGTTGAGATGAATTATTCATTTAAGGCTTGACATTTTTGACAATAAGAATGCAGATGTAAGGAGTGGATGTAGAAAACAACAGGATAATATATTAGGGACAACATTTTTTTTGGAAAATACGTCTTATATGAATAGAAAAATCTATACAAAAGACAAAATGAAAGTAGAAGGGTATATACAATGGTGAATCAAATCCTCTTTCTCAGTGCTACTAGAACATATATATAATTAGAATAGGCTGAAGCATCTAGGTCTTTAGCATCTTTGATCAATATATATCCTTTGGCTAACAATTGGATACATACCTCTCCCTACCAAACATGACAAAAAGATTGAAATGAACTAAATTCATTGGCAAAAACATACTTGCATCTTAGTCTCCAAATGGTGAACAATGCAGTGACTCTAAGGCAATGTAGGATTTCTTAGAAGAAGAATGGACTAGGTAGCAAGAATCCCCGAAAGGTGTTGCTTGCCAATGAATGTTCCCCTGAAACAAAGTTGAATGCTCATTTGGGATTCACTGCCCATTGCCAATAGTCCTTGGAAAACTTGCACTTGCAAATAATGTGTTTCACCCTGTTATCGCACAATCTTGCACCCTAGTGCAAAGTCTTCACAAGGTACAAAGATGAGTGTAACATGGAAGTGTTTTCATTCTTAGTTTTTAAAACCGGAACGGTTTGTTATCCAACTGCCAAACTGGTCGAGTGGATGACTGGAGGAATCGAACCGAACTTCAACTTGGACTGATGCCCGGTTTGGTAACGAACCAACCGAGTCGAAGCCGGTTCGATACCAAACCAGTCGCACTGACTGGTTCCGTGCCTGCTTGGCCGTTCGAATGTTGGGCCCACCCGCGCACTCAAAAAACTTAAAAAATCAGTAATGAATGCATCAATAATATTGGTCTTTAGCTCAATGAAATCAATCTTGAATTTTTGAATAAGATTCTCATAACTACTTATGCATGAATCCACAACACCTTGCTGGTAAAGAATTTGTGCCTCTAACTGTAAGACATTAGAACTCCTTTCCCGACCTTTTAAGGCTTCCAAGGCTTCATCCAAACGATTTCGTCGATACATGCAATATGCTTGTGGAGTTTGAAAAAATTAAAAGAAATAACACAACTATACTATTAAAAAATATATATGAGAAACTAACTGAAAACGCATCCACCAAGTCCATGCCTCAAAAATAAAATTTTACAAAAGATTGTCAAAAGCATAGACACTCTAGTATTATGAATAGAGGCGACTCCTCTTTTCTTTAGTAGGTCAACCAAAATATGCTTCTGCAGAAAAGGCAACTCCTTCATTTTAGTATAGTATTGCCAATGATGCCAAATAGTCAAATTCACAACAAAATTACAAAATAGGAGTTTAGAAATGAATTCATTGGCTCGCTCAGTAGAGGAGAAGAAGGGCACAAGAAATGAAGAAAAAAGATGAGTGACGAGTGAAAATGAGGCCTACTTGATTGTTATTTATACTAGTAATGTGACCTATGTTCAAGTCGGCCCAATCTTATATAGTAGGTCCCCTTATATAGAATTCATTAGATCTCTCTAAGGTTGGCCCTTCTCTAAGAGTTTCTAATATTTAAAGATGTCAAGTTGACACTGAGTCATTGTAGAAGTCCTTTTCCTTATTAGCTGCATCAAAATATTTCTATGATGATAAAGACATTCCAATGATGGCCGATTCCGATAATATTTTGTCTCTAATGGTTTAGAATCATGGTTTGAAAGCGTTAAAATAATTTTTTTCATTAAAATTTAATTATTTAATGTATATTTTTTTTAACCGAGTCGTTGAAATCAAACCGGTCCGAGTCGATCCAGTTCCGGTTCGATGTCCAAGTTGATAGGTGACCGAGTCGATGTTCAGTTTTGGTTTTAAAAACTAAAATTCCATTGTCACCTAGACAACTACTTCCCTCTTTTTAGTGAAGGACAAGTCCAACACAAGGGACGCTTCCCTGGTAGCACCTAGGGTTCCAAAGGCAAGGAAAGACAAGGCAACTCTAGGGTCACCTATGTTACTACCCAAATTACCACTAATTTATTATGCTAAATGAGTTAAGGATTAGGTGGTTACTCAAAGTAAATGTTTACATTTAGGTTATTCACTTTTAGAGCTGTTTTAGAGGGTCTGTTATGTAATTTCTCAATTGTAGCAATGAACAAGTTATAACAGCAGTATGCTTCAGCCACTTAAACATATTGCAAACAAGTAATTTTTAGGGCTAAAACCAAGAATAAACCTAGGGTTAATGTAACTTGCTAGATCTGAAATTTCAAGAACATACAACAGTCAATTATATCAAATCGTTCCACCCTAAAATTGCAGAAATATAAAGCAACAAGGGCAATTTTATAAGATAAATGATATTCCAAGTCAAAACACATGCAAAAGGCCAAGGTGTCTGGGGTTTCTATGGCTGAAAATTAAATGCAAGCTACAAAAGCTTAGATTTACCCTAAAACAAAAGGTAAAATTTTTGTTTTCAAATATATGATTGACTAAACAAGATCGACTAGTACCTAATTTGTTTTGGGCATGTGGGTTCAACTAAGGCTCCTCTTGAGGGAGTGAAAGTGAAATGAGGGTGATAGTTAGGGTTGTCCACTACAAACCCTAGCAAATCCTCCTAATTCCTTACAAGCTTCAAGATGATTCAAGCGAAAGATACTCCACTAGTAATCCTCCAATGGCTTTGAAGAAGGAACCTATTTAAGAAAAGAGAAAGAGGGCCCACCACTAACACTAGAGAAGCACAATCACACTTACAACTATTCATAAACAAAATCCACAAAGATTTTAAGAGAACACTTACTCATCAAATTGATTCACCAAAACCATTTGATCCAAGACATCCATCAATTTGCAAAGCATCCACAAGACAATATCCTCCAAGAGAGCACTCTAGCTAACCATCCTTTGCAAAATAATAGAAGTAGAAGTAGACAAGTAGTTTTCTCCACAAGTTCTAGCAATGGAATACAATGAGAGGTGCTTCTCTTTTTATAGGAAGAGATCTAACAACCCTCTCAATACAAAAATAATATTCTCCTAGCTTCTAGACTAAAAAAATATAAAATACCATTATCTCCTCACAAACCACGAAGATATTGTAAAAAATACATAAACTATGAGGTGATTATGCCACCTATACAACAATATTCATGATACATAAGTGAATGAGTCAAAAGACCCTTAAGGTGCTCCCCAAATCAAGTAAAGTCTCCTCAAACGCCAAGTCATCCTCTTCAAAATCATGAAGAAACCACACATGTGGGTCGTATAAGGATCTAGGAATGGATGGCCCCATCAAAAGGCTCAAATCTAGGCATGGAACAATCTCCAAAGTACAACCTATCCCTCAACAAGTGGAATGACCTCCTCAAGCGCATGGAATAAGTCCTGTTACCCCCCATTTCTATGGGTAACTAAGGAGATGATGTCTTGAGGCCCACAGGTTGAAGACATGGAGTGCCGAGAGCCAGATGAGAAGACAAAGCTCCTCTTCTTGCCACACATCACCATTTATTAGCAGTAATAACATCCACCACACCAGCTTGGCCCACATAGGACAACGGGTCTTGCTCCATTGGGTAACAAGTCCGATCTCGTGGTAAGTTTCATTTTAATAATTGAAGCATTTGAACATGTTGCAAAGGGCCTATTACCCACAGAGTTGCACTAGGATGGAATTGCAGTTGAGCCGCCTGTTATCGCACACTTTGTAGTTATGGTAAGAGATGGATGGAAGAAAGGCAAACTGACGAAACTGAGACTATCCCACCACTGTCACCTCAATGGGATAACTCTTTCTGTTTAGGGTGGTAGGCCCAGGGGAGACGTCCTCGATGACCTGGGGTTTTGAGAAGGCAAAGGTTTAAAGCTAAGGATAAGCTTCCCCCCTCACAAGTCACCACTGATCAGAAAGTCTGGCTAATCAACCAATAAGAGTAAAAATAACCGGGAATAGTAACCAAAAGTGTACCTGCCCGAGACAAAGCAACAAGGAAACTATACATGCGCAAGGTCACTTGCTTGGTTGGTACTTCATATAATCAAGGACTTCTAATATAAAGCAATTGATAAGCAATATGATGAAGCAAGTGAACGATGTACAATAGCAATGATTATAATATATATCACTTCACAATAAATGCTAATGAAGAATGGCAATCAACGTAACAATATCAATACTAGAAGCAATGCTTTAGCCAATCTTTCAATTGCTTTAAAGACACAATAAATGCTGCAAGGTATAAGTATAACATAAGTAGATAATAACAACAATAGGGTCAGAGAGTGTTAGTCTAAGCTAGGGTTAGAAGTAGTTAATAATTGTTCAAGAATACTTAGAAATTGTGTTTGATCAAGGTACTCAACACAAGAAGTCTTAGATCAGTGCTTTATTAGGGCAAATGGAGTCAAAAATAGCTACAAATGTTGAAGGGCCGAAATGATAGTGATAGGGCTAGAGACAAGAGGGTTTAATGTTGAAGTGTTGCTAAGGCAAGGCCTCAACAATCAAACCCTAGGGGAGACGACTCACTAAGGTGTAGAAGACCTAGGCCTTATTGCGTCTTCCTCCTTCTCTAGCTCAAAAGGTAATTTAAAATGGCTAGCTTGAGTAATAAATGCTATGGCTAAGGACAAGAGAGTTTAATGATGAAGTGTTGCTAAGGCAAGGCTTCATCAATCAAGCCTTAGGGGAAAACGACTCACTAAGGTGTAGAAACCCTAGGCCTTAGTGCGTTTTCCTCCTTCCTTAGCTCAATGACAAGAATAAAACGGCTAGCTAGAAGAGTAGAGGTAGAGTGTTGCTATGGCAAGGCTCTATCTATCTTTAGCAAATCAAATGGCTGTTAGCA
The DNA here is from genome assembly GCA_032191745.1 of Picea mariana. Classification (NCBI taxonomy): domain Eukaryota; kingdom Viridiplantae; phylum Streptophyta; class Pinopsida; order Pinales; family Pinaceae; genus Picea; species Picea mariana. Next base: position 10,788 of record JASDQU010305428.1, read on the forward strand.
TAACTTGGTAGGGACATGAAACAAGGACACCAACGTGTGCATAAAACCCCCTTTACCTAGTCAAGTGCTCAAAGACATTATACAAATCTGCAAGGCAAGTTTGGAGGAAGTGACAGGGCGTCCTGTAAATGTAAATGGGTGAGGTGGACAAGGGATGTCCTGACAAGGGGTGCAGTGATAGCAGAGAAATGCAAGGCTTACCTGTGGATGCCTTTGTAGAAGGCGAGCTGCACCTGTCATGGATGCAAGTGTTTCCAAGCCCTTTCATGCCTTTTATTCTTATTTCTTTATTGTTTTTTCTTTCAAGAAGCTAATCAGGGGACACTGCCCTGGCGTGGTGACCAGTGGTGGCAATGTTACCCACAAGCACTTTCACGGAAATGAGAAGGTTGGCTCGTGATGGGATCCCCTTTCTCTTGGCTATGCCACCAATAGCCACTACCCTGGCGTGGTGACCAGCTGCTAGTAGTGTCATATCGCTAGGTGCCCATGGACCTAATAGGGTGGCTTGTGATGAGACCCCCTATCGTCTGACTAGGTCTTGTTTTATTATTTTATGGGTCCCTCTTGTTTCTTGCTGAGAAGCTTTTCACTGCTTTCTCGGGGATCTTTGGGCGAAGCATCTCGAGGTTTTATTTTTAGGCTTTTATCTTTTGCCAACTGCTTTTATCTTCTGGGCCTTTAGCCCCTTCTTCCCACAAGGCAAGGTGCAACCCTTAAATGATTGGCCAACCCAATGCCCAGACCAATGTAATGGGATGGATGAGCGGGAAGCAAGATGGAAAGTTGTAAGTATGATGGGAGCAGACAATGATTTTTCAGAAATCCCCCTATTGGCAACTCAAAACCTATGGGCACAAGCTTACTAGGGCATCCTGTCATTCCCCCCAGACATGGTCAAGTGGATGAGTATAAGATCTAAGCACCCGTTAGAAACAAAAAGAACTAAATGCACATATTCAAAGGTTTTGAGGATCAGAGTGACACATACCATGATACCTGGACTCATTACCTCATGGAGCAAGATCCATCTCTGCTACAGGACCAAGCCGAGGTGATGGATGTTGCTGCTGCTGACAAAGTGSAGGCGCTGAAAGGAAGAAAAGATGGGCCCTCCAGGGCCATGCTCAAGTCGATCTGGCTCTTGGTACTCCATGTCTAGGACCTGTGGGCCTCGAGACATAATCTCCTTAGTTATCCCTAAAATGCGGGACAACATCTGGCTCGAACTCGGGGACATGTGCTCACCGTAGAGCGCATGAGAACCTCAACATCTCTGTCATAACCTGTAACCTGCTCGATCTCAATAGAAACTATCAGTAATCATTTGGGGTGGAGATATCACCCCCAACTCACATATATAAAACTGAAAGCAAACATATGTACAAGTGTGAAAGCAAACTACTCTAGCATGAAATGCAAATAGTATATACAATGAATGCAAATGGCTACTTACTTGTACTTACCTATTGGCTGGATGTTAGGTGTAGTCAAACGACCAGTGAAACCGATCCAGCGATGTCCCACAATAGCTGCCTTTGTGCTTGATCATAAACCAAAACAGTGATAAGTCAAGCACAAAAATAACATGGGTTAAAGAATGGATCGTATCGAAGGAAATATTAAAGTCTAACTCATGGAGGCGGGTGGGAAGGACAAAATCACGCCAAGTCAATCTCTGAGGAAAGTTCTCAATTCACTTCAGGAAGGGATCGTGAAAAGTCAAGTGTTCAGAACACTGACTCAAAAGGCCTGCAAACTGGCTAACTAGGACGTCCTCACACCCTAAAACTCGGGAAGGGATTGACAAGGATCTAGTAGACGACTGGCAAATTCTTAAGGGGAAGTCGAAAAGTTGAGACTATAGACTTATTCTTGAAGTATTCAACCAAACCTTGGACTCTAGGGTTTGCGTTAGAGGAAACTCAATACAAAAGACATAATTCCCAACTACACCTTTAATGACACAGCATGGTAAATTAATCGGAGGTGGCTGGAGAAAGATGTTATGAGAATCGTTCTTTAGGCAAACAATGTTCTTATTCCTATCAAGACCTGAGCACAACGGTGGTTGATAATCCTCTTCATGGAATGAATCCAAGTGCTCAGAGGAGTACTCATYAAAACCCTCAAGGTAAGACCGAAAATCATCAAGAAAAGATGGTACTAGGTCAACCTTGGGTGTTTGGGGAGCATCGGTAAATATATCATCTCCTTGTTGCCACTGGTCAAAATTAGAAGTAACCTTTAGTGATAACTGTGAAGGCAACACTTGGAAATGATTCTCAATGTCGTAAATGGGTCCATATCAAAACCAACTACGTCCCACCTACATCTCCCAACATGTATGAACTCATCAATGTTATAAATCATGTCACTATCCGTATCATAACATGCAGGTTTTGAAGCATTCAAAGACTCATCCATCTCCTCCTCATTTCCCAAATCATAAAGCAGAGAATCATCAAAATTTTGGAGAGGAGGGTGACTTACCTTATTGGTTTCTTCTTGTGCAGGAGCTTTGAGGACTTGGGTGTCTTCAACATGTGTCATTGTTTCATCCTCATGAACTGCCCCTTCATCTTCAATTGTATAGCAAGGAAGATCTACTTCTTTCAAGGATTCCATTCCTCCTTCACTTTTTGAATCATGGAACAAGGTATCATCAAAATCCTGAAAAGGAAATCAACTAACCTCATCGTCTTGTTGTTGTGTAGGGGGGAAGGGTTTGTGGATGGCTTTGTCAGAGGGAGGAGCACACGTTGATACTTCATCATTTTGCTTAGGTTCCAGCTCCTCAACCATGTCTTCATTCTGCTGGTTGATAACTTGTTCCCTTCTTTCTTGTGAATTTTCAGTAAAGATTTGGAGGGAAACTAATCTCTCCAATCTAAAGGCATCTGGGGTAAAGGGATGTCCTTTCCTGAACAAGGAGATATTTGCCTCAATTTTTATAGCCATGTTATAAGCTTCTTTGAGTGTTTTTGGACCCCTTTTGTTGAGGAGGAAGCTCAAATGCCCTAGAAGTGCATTGGTATAAAGATACATGAGGTACTTGTCTTCAGGATAACGGCTTCTAGGAATCTGGTATAGCAACATCTGAAACCTAACCTTGAAATCCATGACAGTCTCATCCTCAGTTTGTCTTATGTATTCGAGTCCTTTAAGTAATATTTGGATATCTTCCAATTTCATACCTCAATTCATGAGAAAGGTTTCTTCTAACTGGTCCATAGATGTGATGCTGGCGGTTGGAAGATTATCATACCATCTCCTAGCATTTCCATGCAGAGTGGCAGAGAAAAGTTTCATTACCAAGTCTTCAGCATCATCATTGGTAGGGTGGAGTTGAAAGAAAGCCCAAAAATTATTCATGTGATAGTCGGGTCTATCCCCATCACTACCAGTGAATCTAGAGAGCCACTTTTCGTACTTCGGGGGCATTTGTCGAGGGTATCCCGGGATTTTACTCATGTCCAAAGGTGTGAAGTTTCTTGGGTCCCATTGAGAAGTCATAGTTGGCTTCGTCATCAGTGGAGTCGCCAAACAATTTTCTTGAAATTATCAAAGAAATAAGGGAATCACCCTTAGTGGATTCGCCAGATAATTTTCTTGAAATTATCAAAGAAATAAGGGAATCACCCTTAGTGGAGTCGCCAGGTAAGCTTTGTAAGAAAAAGATTTTTTGAGGAAAGGCTTACCGAAAAGTGTTGTCTTTTGAGGAGAATTGACTTAGTGTTCCTCGACAACGGCGCTAAAATGTTATCGCACAATTTGTAGTTATGGTAAAAGATGGATGGAAGAAAGGCAAACTGACGAAACTGAGACTATCCCACCACTGTCACCTCAATGGGATAACTCTTTCTGTTTAGGGTAGTAGGCCCAGGGGAGACGTCCCCGATGACCTGGGGTTTTGAGAAGGCAAAGGTTTAAACCTAAGGATACATTTCCCCCCTCACAAGCCACCACCAATCAGAAAGTCTGACTAATCATATATTAAGAGTAAAAATAACCGGGAATAGTAACCAAAAGTGTACTTGCCCAACACAAAGCAACAAGGAAACTATACATGCGCAAGGTCACTTGCTTGGTTAGTACTTCATATAATCAAGGACTTCTAATATAAAGCAATTGATAAGCAATATGATGAAGCAAGTCAACGATGTACAATAGCAATGATTATAATATATATCACTTCACAATAAATGCTAATGAGCAATGGCAATCAATGTAACAATATCAATACTAGAAGCAATGCTTTAGCCAATCTTTCAATTGCTTTAAAGACACAATAAATGCTGCAAGGTATAAGTATAACATAAGTAGATATAAGCAGCAATAGGGTCAGTGAATGTTAGTCTAAGCTAGGGTTAGAAGTAGTTAATAATTGTTCAAGAATATTTAGAAGTTGTGTGTGATCAAGGTACTCAACACAAGAAGTCTTAGATCAGTGCGTTATTAGGGCAAATGGAGTCAAAAATAGCTACAAATGTTGAAGGGCCGAAATGATAGTGACAGGGCTAGAGACAAGAGGGTTTAATGTTGAAGTGTTGCTAAGGCAAGGCCTCAACAATCAAACCCTAGGGGAGACGACTCACTAAGGTGTAGAAGACCTAGGCCTTATTGCGTCTTCCTCCTTCTCTAGCTCAAAAGGTAATTTAAAACGGCTAGCTTGAGTAATAAATGCTATGGCTAAGGACAAGAGAGTTTAATGATGAAGTGTTGCTAAGGCAAAGCTTCATCAATCAAACCCTAGGGGAAAATGTCTCACTAAGGTGTAGAAACCCTAGGCCTTAGTGCGTTTTCCTCCTTCCTTAGCTCAATGACAAGAATAAAACGACTAACTAGAAGAGTAGAGGTAGAGATTTGCGATGGCAAGGCTCTATCTATCAGGGAAATGCAAGGCTTACCTGTGGGAAATCCAAGTCACATAAATGGGTGAGGTGGACAAGGGATGT
>JASDQU010305428.1:34285-46837 GCA_032191745.1 Picea mariana
AAACGGGCGAGAGGGCCAGTCTTTGGGGGAAGTGGCGGGGGACCGTCCCGTGATTCCGTTGGGGGGATCCCTTCTCTGACTACTTCTAGCTGTGGTGAAGTGACGGGCTGACCTTGGAAGCTAGGCTGGGGGTAAAAGCCCAGTATCTTGAGCACCGGGCAGTTATTTGGCAAAACCAGAAGTTGAGACACACACATAGTTAGGGGGTTGGGAAATCTAAAATACTTAAGAAGAACACTAGTTGCATAGATCACATTGTGTATGTTTGGGAAGTAGATGTATGGATAGGCCAACACACATGTGATAATCTCATTGTTATATCTCTTTACTGCAACTAATTGTCTTTACAATTCATGTTGATGTGATTATTTGATTATCATTGATATATCTTGTGAATTAATCTTTGTTGTGGTGTGGATTGAGTAAGTGGTTGAGTATCCCACTTGGGGAGGCATCACTTACTTTCATCCTTAAGTGCTTGAGTGGTTAGATGCCAGTGAAGGCAGTCCAAGTGGAGTAAGTGCTACTTGGGGCATGCTTGGCCCTAGGGTGTGATTTCTTCCATCTCTTGTATCTTATATCTTGTATCTATTGTACATCTTTGTATATCTCATACTTGTTGTAATTTTGTATAATCTTGTAAGTGATTCTAATTGTGGGGTTTGGGTAGTTTGATTTAATTGTAAAGTATATTGTAACGAACCACCCTTACACATAGTTGACCCCATTTCCCAACCTTAGGCACTAGTCCTTAGTTGACTTAGGGAAAGGGCTTCTTCTCATATTAACTTAGACTTGCACTTGCATTGCTGCTTGTCATATTAGGCTAGTTTCCCCCTTGGCCTATAATCAATTGAAACTAACTCCTAGACATTGTAATTAAAATTAACTTAGTAACTAGGGACAACCCCCCTTGGCTTCCCTAGGAGTAAGCCTAGACGGAAGAAGTTCCTGTCAAGGTGACAGTGTGGGCAGGAACTTAGACATTGTGTCTCCGAGGGCACACTAAGTGAGCAGGACTTAGCTCACGTTTGCAAGTGTGCATAAGGGCGACAACAGGGATTACTCTCCCAAGGTGTCGGGACATTAGCTTATTAAGATTAAAAGGACTTTAAAGAATGGAACCACTTACAATGGCCAAGGTGGAGGCAAGCCTACCATTGTTGGCCAAAGAGAGTTATCTAAGCTAATAACCAAATTTTAAGTGAAAGGCCACACAAACTTGTCTATTGGACAAGAGGGGCCAACAACTAAATGAATAAAGAACATGACTAACTTTAAAGTAAAACAAACTATACTATGTTAGTTTATTATTATGGATCCAAAAAGAATTAAAAAATGAAAGAAAACTTGGAATTTGAAGGAGAAAGGTTGGGAAATAGTTACCCAACCGAAAGGGTTTCTTGGGGAAGTCTTCTTGAATGATTTGAACAGTGTTTCCCCCTCTAAGTTAAATTTGTAGAATTTAACTTAGAATTTTTTTTGGATTTGACTCATAACCCAAGACACTTCCAAAGTGTTTTTGGGCATCTTTTATCATCTTTTGTTCGCTGTTTTATGCAGGTTGACGAGCAGATAGAAGGAAACTCTGTTTGTTTTGGGCGGATTAGGAGCATTCGGGACCCCCGAGAGCACCATTTTTACTTCATAACTCTTTGTAAAGCATTGTAAAGGCTTGTGACCCCCCTAATGAAAGGTCACAAGTCAATTCCATAAGCATTGTACAAAATAATAAAATCAGTGAGGCTACAAGTTTCCGCTCTTCATTCCCCCTTGGGGGAGCGGTGTGTTCGTTGGTTGTCATTTTTTGCAAATTTTTAGCTTTGATTAATTTTTCCATTTTGCAAGTATAACACTAATTGCTAGATTAGTTTCAATTCCGCAATTTCAATTTAGCAAATAAACCATCCCCTCAGCGACCTCGAAAGGGGCCTGGTCAGTGTGGATTTAGTAATTAGTCTCACATTTATTTTTCTGTCATAAAATAAACAAATTCCCCTCAGCTCTCAGTGGGGTTCCTGACCCTTCCAGTTGCGAGCTCGTCTCGATCTGCTGGAAGTAAGTTCATACACGTTGTGCTGGTCAGTGGTTGATAGTTTTAATTAAGACAACCCCCAAAGTTGTTAACTTAATGTGCGGGAAAACGCCTTGAAGTGACCTGAGAAGTAAGGCGGGCCCTCTCGGGACCTGGCTTCCCACCCGTTTTGGACATGCAGCACTTTGAGTGAGTTTTACTGGTGAGACCTGTTGACCGCCCATTTAGCACCGGTGGTCAACTCCATGTGCCATGAAGTATGCATCATCAGATGCACATATGTTGAAGACAGTATTGGTTCTACCTGGACATTTGATGCTCCAGCACAAAATTTTGTAAACAAAATTTCCGCACCCCTGCGTGGGTTGATAATGTAATAAGTCTGCATGGATCATAGTTAGGTCAGGTACCTTGGGATGTTTTCATTGGGAGAGTTCCTTTCACCGAGGGTTTTTTATCCTCAGGTTGTTCACTGGGCTTTAGGGCCTGGCTGACTTCCCTTGAGTTTTTCCCTCCACACATGCAATAATTCCTCCAAAGTGGTGAACGGCGTTCTAATGGTCTCATACTTAGGTAGATATTATTTAGGAATGTTGTAAATGACCATGCCAGACAGTGTAGAAAGTTTCGCGGAATTTCGTCGAGTCTAGATAGGTTTTTTTTAATTAATTAAATTTTTAATAATTTAATTACTTAATTAATTTTTGAGCTAATATTGTAAAAACTGGGTCTTTGGGCTTTTGATAGGGGTATTTGTGCTCAAAATAAATGGCATAGCACCCCCTACACCCATAGACCAAGTTTCATCTCAGTCGGACAAAGTTTGCTAAGTCAGTCAAAACAACAATTTTAATTGCTAAGTCATTTTTGTAATTTTTGTAAAAAAGAGTTATTGGGTGAATGTTAAGATGGAAAAGAGCAAGATTAGACTTTACCTAACCCTCCCAACCTTTTCCAACCTATTCTAACCCCTTACCCACCTTCTACACTCAAAAATAATGCCCCCCTAGGGCAAGTGACGTTTTTCCTTGGTGGAGGTTGTTGTGACTTATTTGGGGCCCCCTCTCATGAGTTATGACTTCCTTTGACCTCCACATCACCTCCTAGGATGATTCCACTCTTTTTTTCTCATTAATTCCCCTCCATTTCTTCATTTTCACACTTTTTTTGCTCCCTCCAAGAGGAGTTACGCCCCCCCTCTTCTAGAAACTCCACAAATGATTTTTTAAAAATTATTTGGACCTCTCACCTTCCTTGGTATCAATCTCAAGGCCTCCCACACCTCTTTGCTTGATCCCAACACCTCCTACATTTTTCTACACCATAGATCTAGCTTTCAAACCCTAGATGGTGTGCCCACTCATTGAGATTTGCTCATTTGATGTAGATTTGACACTTGGAGTTCATCCAAGTGCCTTCACTTTGCCTCTTGAGGTATAAGTAGAACCCTTCCTCACCCTTTTTCCTCACCATTCTTTGAGCTAAAGTTATGCTACCGAATTCTTGCCATCTTCTTGCTCTTGCCATCTCACATTTCACTCATTTCTACAAATTTCGGCAAAAAAGAACTAAGGAACTCAAGCTAGAAAGCTAGTTTCCTTAGGGTCTTTTATGGCTGTTATAAAACAGAAATATCAGAGCACTTAGATTGCCAAATATGAACTTTTAAAGATCTTTGAAGCAAAACAATTTCATCCCTTTAAAATGGAAATTGAAACTAGCTAAAATTGCTTCTAACACTTTGCCGAATCTATCCTCTTTGAGATAAAAAACTTAAGAACTTAGTAGATCTAAGCAAGTGATTATGCAAAGCAAATTATAAACTTTGATAACAGATTTCTTCTTTGCATGAAAGTAACTAAGTAACCAAAGAAAATTTTAAGAGAGTTTGAGAAAGGAGAAAGAGAAAACTTGAAGTGCTTGGATCCCTTGAGCAATGAAGTCTCTTTGATGGCTAGGCAAGGATGAAAAGGTTGTCCAACTTCTTGAAGAATGGAAGATGCAAGCAAGCTCCTTCCCTTCTTCTAGATGAGATGATCCTGTCTAATTCACAAAACCACACATCCACACATGTCAAAACAAAAGTCAAAGGGAGGAGGGTGCGCCACCTCTTGAGAGTGTGGGCTGCCACCTCAAGGGTGCGCCACCTCTCCAAGAGGGGCGCACCTCCTAAAGCACACATGCTCTAAATCAAATGCCAAATCATCAATCAACTCCCAATCAAGTTGATCTTGTCTCCTTTGACCTTTAGCTTGACTTTTGCCTTTAATTTGTTTTCAATCTTGTCCCCATATATCTTTTTTATTTTTGCCTTGGCTGATTTTTATTGAATTAAAATGACCTTTTTGGGTTTTTGAGAGTAAAATCAATTTTGAGTGATGAAAATCACTAATTTTACTCAAATAAATGGGTACTTAGGTAACATGGGTCCTCTAGGTCCAAAAATGAGCATCCCCATGGCCTATTTGGTGCCCAAATACCACTTTTTTAATGTATCTTTATTTTTTAATTAAAAATTGCCGAATTCTGGCAATTTTTTAATTAACTGAAATTTTTTTTAAAAACTCCTAGGGGGGACTTAATACATTTCCATAAGACTCTAGAAGGATGTTTAGCATGGTAATATACATCAGACACTAGGCTTAGATCCATGCTCAAGCCTAACCATGAGCATATACTCCAGCTCTGGAGGGATTGAGTGAAAAAACTCATAAATTATAAATCGCCTGAAAACGGCAAAATATAATTAGTAAGTGAAAAAACACTCCAGAGTATAACTCACTCTTAGGACTTAAGGTGGCTAAGACCTTTTACAAGTTCATCATGCAAACACCTCTTATTACAATTTTTTATGGAAAATGTAGAGTAACAGGGTGGTCTTTATGATCGGCTGAACTTCTGAACTCCGAATTTTGAACAAGTGATGTTCAAACTTTGGCAGCTCGCTGGAAGTCTATCTCAGTGCAACTTTGATGGATAACAGGTATGATCCACCTATTTGTGAGGATGCTCTAATGCAATTGTTTTCCTAGACTCTTTGCGAGGGTGAGGGATATGCTTATAATTGGTTCTTCTTCATGAGGATAATTCGATCAAGACCATACAAGACTTTCTTCATGACTTTTTGGAAAGATTTGGGGATGATCATGATGAAATTTACAATGAATTGGTTGATGACTTTATGGAAAAATGGAAGAAGAAGAATCTTCTAGATATAAAAACAATCAGTTCAGATATAAAGATTGATTCTCTGCCAAATCCCATTGAGGAGCTTAAGGAAATCATTCTGAACATGCATTTTTCCCATGAAGAACAGTGTGAATCCATGAATGAACAGTTTATGGCCATGGAAGATCAATTTGAAAATATGGAAGCTAACCTTAAAGAGACTTCTATTGAATATCCAGACCTTATGGAAATTGAGCTTCATAATGAAAAAGATAAGGAAATTCATGAGAAAATTCTAGATGAATCCATGGATGAGTCAGTAATTTATTTTGAGGAGGTAAAGGAATTTGAGTTTGAAATTGTTGAATATCTAGATAATTCAAGTCCCCACCCTCCTCCCGAGGAACCCATCTCTTTGAAGGAGAAACTTGACAACCTTGAGGAAAACAATGTAATGGTTCCTTTGACATGTTCATTTTCGACCTCTCAACCAAAAGAGGACTTTATACAAAATAATGGGAAAATGGAAGACAACTTCAGTTTAGCAATTCCATATCATTATGAGTCTTGGTTGGCCTTCCGCCTTGACAGTCATATGCAACAAAGTATTACAGTTTTACAGGGCTTGTCAAACTCCCATGTTTGGTTGAATAGAGGAAGGAACATGATTCTTGGTTGGTTCTTTCTCATGAAAAATTCCAAGTTGATAAAACTCGGGAAGGGGTCTTGTGTGAGTCATCCTGGACAAGGATGTTTTTGAAACTTGTGGCTTCATTCCATCCATTGCATGGATGGTTGTAACGTATCTCTAACCCTTCTCTTTTATTTTAGTTTTGTATTATTTCATTCATTATGTTGTTATGTACTTTAGATATTTCATTGTATCATAATTTCATTTTGTTATCATAGATGTTGTACAGTAGTTATTTCTTTATGTAATTGTTGTTTATTTTAAGGTTTAAGATATTATTAAGTTTCTTTTCAATTTACTAAATAACCATAGCATAGATAGGATCACTGAGAGAAACACAATCACAAGATACACAAAATTTATCCGGGGAAACCCTCATGGGGAAGAAAACCCAACAAAACTTCCTTAATATAGATAGCCAATACGATGCCAAGAGAATAAACCAAACACTAGAGAATATCCTCTACTGAGCAATGCGCCTCTTTCTCTTCCTTCATCCAACAACTGGCAACTGCAACTTCCTTCAAACTTGCGCACTAGATGAGTGAGCTAAGTGAGTGAACAAATGAGGCGTTGGCTTCTTTTAGTTATACAAACTGGCAGGTGCTGAAAAGGTGTCTCTTCGTTGGGTAGGGCCGACTTGTCTTCTTAGTGGTTAAAACCACTTTAATTAGCTTGGGGGGCGACTTCTCAATTTTCATAATATATTTAGGATTTGACCAATCCGCAAAAGGGGATTTGGTCAATTACAATGCCCGACATGATCAATCCACAAAAGGGGATTGATCTAATAAATAATAAATCAATAATAAATAGAATACTCTTTGCAGTTACAATATTTCAACACTCCCCCTTAACAAGAAGGGTATTCTACAACATCATCAGGAGAGAGAAAGAGGGCAACAACATCAACAACATCTGAAACACTGACTGGCATATCTATAAATCATCGAAAGTTTTTCTCATCATCAATATCATCATTCACAATAGGGAGCTGGAATGGCATCATCTTCTGCATCAACATGGATTAGTACAACACTAATATATCATCATCAATAACAACACAAGGCTGATACAACATCAACAACAACAATACCACAGCACAAAGGCTGGAGCATCATCAACAACAACAAAATCACAGCACAAAGGCTGGAGTATCATCAACATCAGCACTAGGCTGGAAATCTTCAACACGAAGCTGGCATCTCAACAACATCAGCACAAGGCTGGAAATATTCAGCACGAGGCTGGCATCTCAATAACATCAGCACAAGGCTAGAAATCTTCAGCACGAGGTTGGCATCTCAACAACATCAACATGAAGCTGGAAATCTTCAGCAATAGGCTGACATCACAGTACGAGGATAGCATCACAACAACATGAACACGAAGCTGGAAATCTTTAGCACTAGGCTGGCATCACAACAACATCAGCACGAAGCTGGAAATCTTCAGCACCAGGCTGGCATCACAACATCAACACGAAGCTGGAAATCTTCAGCACTAGGATGGCATCACAACACGAGGCTGGCATCACAACACTACTCCCGCTTTCGAGGGAGGTCCTTTCGGACTACACCAAGCTTATCCCGAAAGTGCTCAAACTTTACATGAGATAGAGGCTTGGTCAACATATCAACAACCTGTTCATCCGTGCTAACATACTGGTGTTTTATGGCTCCTCTCTGCACCATATCACGGATGTAATGATATCAGATCTCTATGTGTTTTGACTTGTCATGGAACACAGGGGTCTCTGTCATCTTTATGCAACTTTGTTTATCACATAGGATCACGGTTGCTTCCATCTCCAGATCAAATAGATCTGTCAACAACTTACGAAGCCATATGGCTTCACAACTGGCGGAACATGCTACTATGTATTTTGCTTCTGCCGTGCTGAGAGCAATGCTTGATTGCTTCCTACTCTGCCATGAGATCATGGTTGACCCCAGACTGAAACAACATCCTGAAGTGCTCTTTCTATCAGAGACACTTCCATCCCAATCTGAATCAGTATAACCACTCAGTCTGAAGTCATGATCTCCATTATAACTGAGACCACAATCTAATGTACCCTTAAGGTGAACATGTCTCTGATAGGGTAACCTCATCACATGTTTTGCAACTACCAGGTGAACACGTCTAGGCTCTACCAGAAACTGACTCAAGGTTTTCACAGCAAAACATATATCTGGCTTGGTGTTCGTTAGATACATCAACGATCCAATGATCTGTCTGTACAACGTAGCATCAATCAATTCTGACGAAGTGTCAACCAGGAGCTTCAACTTTGTTTCCATGGGCATATTCATGGACTTGCAGTCCAACATATCAAATCTCTTCAGTATTTCAACTGCATAATTCCCTTGGTTAAGGAAGTTATTCTCTGGGTTCTGCCAAACTTCAAGATCTAAGAGATAATGCATTAGGTTTTTCATTAGACTCTGTAGTGAGCTTCTTCTGCATTCTGTGATGAGCTTTTCTTCATCTTGTCAACAATACATCATCTACATATAGTAGCAACATCACTGGCTCATTATTCATAACCTTGAGGTGAAGGTTAGAATCAACTTTACTCTTGGTAAAGCTTGTTGCCGCCTTATACACACCTGGGAGACGTGGAAGAAATCTTCAATCCACTCGGTGTGTCCTTGGGGGAAAGTGAGAGTTAAGGTGTTGTCACCTAATCCTCAACTCCTTCGTCTAGGCCAACTCCTAGCGAAGCCAAGGGGGTTAGTCCCTAACAAATATACTATGGCTTGAACTAAGCTAAGTACAAAAATATAGATCTAGGAGTTTATCACTTTTATTCAACAATCAACCATGATTTGAAATACCCATAAACAAATCATTCATCCACGATATAACATCAAGCATACACTTGCATAAAAAAGGATACTCAGGTACGTTTGTTATATGCAAGTGAAATTAAAATTGCTTTAAAGATGATATCCAATATGTAAAAAGAAGCTTGTGGCTTTGCTAAATGTAAAATGAGACCAGTGCCTTAAAGTGAATCGTGGACAATGTAGTTAGTGTGTTTTATTAGGATAAATTAATGTTGAATTAGTGAAATGGTTTGGGCCTCCTTGGAGGTTATCTCTTTGTTTGGAAACGTGCGGAGAGCTTTATCGAAACCCAATGGTCTCACCAGTAAAACTCACTCAAAGTGCTGGATGTCCAAAACGGGTGGGAAGCCAGGTCCCGAGAGGGCCCGCCTTACTTCACAGGTCACTTCAAGGCGTTTTCCCGTGCATTAAGCTAACTACTTTAGAGATTGTCCTATTTAAACTATCAACCATTGACCAACACATCGTGTATGAAACTTACTTCCAGCAGATCGAGACTTGCTCGCAACTGGAAGGGTCAGGAACCATACTGTGAACTGAGGGGAATTTGTTTATTTTAAACAAAAAAATAAATAACTGAATTTTAAAAGTGTGACTAATTACTAATCCACACTGACCAGGCCTCTTGCGAGGAGCTGAGGGGATGGTTTATTTGCCAAATTGAAATTGCGAAAAATAAAGCTAATCTAGCAATTAGTGTTCTACTTTGCAAGAAAGGAAAACTAATCTAAATTGATTGCAGTGCTTTGTGATGAATTAAAAGATTACTTTAGCTTATCTTTAGTTATGAAAATCAAATCTAATCTAAAATTGCAAAAATTGACACCACCACCAAAAACACCGTTCCCCCAGTGAGGATGAAAAACAAGAACTTGTAGTCCCACTGATTTTATTAAAGAACTTGCACAAAAATCTAAGGAAGTGACTTGTGACCATTCATTAGGGGGGTCACAAGTTTTTACAATGTTTTACAAATGTTTATTGAGTAAAAGGGGTGCTCCCGGTGGTCCTGAATGCTCCTAATCCGCCCAAAACGGACGGAACTTTCTCTTATCTATTCGTCAACCTGCACAAAACAACGAACAAACAACAAAAGAAGATGCCCAAAAACACTTTGGAAGTGTCTTGGGTTATTAGTAGGAAAGCCCCAAAATTTGACTAAGTAAAATTTACAAAATTAGCAAAAAATGAACTAAGAAGAGCAAGCTAAAGAGCTTGTCTCCTTAGGATCTTTTCCTGCTGTTTTAAAACAGCAATATAAAAACACTCTAATTGTCAAATATGAACTTTAAAGATCTTTTAAAACAAACAATTTCCAACCTTGTAGAATAGAAATTGAAACTAGCTAAAAATGCTTGGAAAGCCTTGCCAAATCTACCATTTTTTGAGATATAAAGCTATAAGCAATTAGTAGATCTAGAAAAGTAATCATGCAAAGTAAATAATGAACTTTAATAACAGATTTCTTCTTTGCATAAAAGTAACCAAGTAACCGGAAACTTTTTTAGAGAATTTGAAAGAGGAGAAAGAGAGGACTTGAAGTGCTTGGATCCCTTGAGCAATGGAGTCACTTTGATGACTAGGCAAAGATGAGAAGGTTGTCCAACTCCTTGAAGAATGAAGGATGCAAGAAAACTCCTTCACTTCTTCTAGATAAGATGATCCTATCTAATTCACAAAACCCCTTGCAATGAACTTGTTAGATAAAGGTGTTACCTACACAAAAGACTCAAGATGGCACATTAGTTTTAGCATAAACGTCACATGCATATCAAATCTTAAATGTAAATACCCAATAAAATTGAAATACAAGATATTAACAACTCTATCCAATTTGAATAAAAATATTCCTATAGATTGGCCAATACTAACAAGATATAAAGCAATGCATGAAAAAAGATCACCTCATATGAACCACATTCACCAATACAAGATCCACACCACCATAGATCTTGACCTCCAAAGTCATTATTCTATTAGCAAAAGAAAGATATTACAATAACAGAGTTACAACAAGCTATTCTTCCCAAGCTCCAAGCTAACCAACAATGGGAGAGAATGTTTGTATATATAGCCCAAGAGGCAAATGCCAAAGGGAGGAGGGCACACCAAGTGTTCAAGGAGGGCACACCAAATGTAAGCATAAGGTTGCCAAGTGTGTGGGAGAGGGCTGCCACCTCTCCCCACACTCCAAATCATGCCACTTGTAGAGAAAAGGTGAGGTAGGGGGGCGCCACTTCTCAAGAGGTAGGCTGCCCTCTTTAGAATGCGCCACCTCTCCAAGAGGGGCGCACTTCCTTTTGAGCACATGCTCATATCTTGCTAACACCTCATCAACCAATCCTCAATCACATCGATTTTGTCCCTTGTGATTGCCACCTTGACCTTTGAGCTTTTATTTCGTCTCAAACATGTCCCCCCATGTTCCCTTAATTTGTGCCCTTGCCGATTTTTATTGATTTTATTTGACTTTTTTGGGTTTTGTGAGCAAAAATGAATTTGAAGTGATTAAAATCATTATTTTTGCTCAACTAAGTGGGTACTTAGGTAATATGAGTGCTCTAGGTCAAAAAATGAGCATCCCCATGGCATATTAAGTCCCCTAGTACCACTTTTTAAATACATTTTTATTTTTTAATTAAAAATTGTCGAATTTTGACAATTTTTTAATTCACTGAAAAAATTAAAAAATCCTAAGGGGGACTTAGAACATTTCCATAAGACTCTAGGAGAATGTTTAGCATGGTAATATACATTAGACACTAGGCTTAGATCCATGCTCAAGCCTAACCATGGGCGTATACTCCAGCTCTGGAGGGATTGAGTGAAAAAACTCATAAATTATTAATTGCCTGAAAATAGCAAAATATAATTAGTAAGTAAAAAAAACACTCTAGAGTATAACTCACACTTAGGACTTAAGGTGGCTAAGACCTTTTACAAGTTCATCATGCAACATCTCTTATTACAATTTTTATGGAAATGTAAAGAGAAAAAGGGTGGTCTTTACGACCGGTTGAACTTTTGAACTCTGAACAATAATGTTCAAACTTTGGCGGCTCGCTAGAAGTCCATCCTAGTGCAACTTTGATGGATAACAAAGCCCAAGCTCGTTAGGAAATTGTCGACTCTGCCATATCAAGCTCCAGGAGCTTGCTTCAACATGTACAGATCCTTCTTCAACCTGCACACCCGAGTCTTTTCTATTTTCATCTTCAAATCAAATTTTCACATTACATTGTACCAATCTGGTACACTTGCTTAGATGGAACTCAATTTGCACAATCATGTGCTACAACACTATCTGTCTCACTCCTGAGAGTATGTCCTTTCCTCTTTCTGCAATTGTTCTTTCTGGAACTGGGACTCTGCACCTGCAGCGACTCTGAGGCTGAGAATGACTGCTTCATCCTCACTGTGGTTGCTAAAATATGTGAGTAACTGTAATGTCCCCACTTTGGGACATCATCACAGTGTAGAGATTTATGATGACCAGAGTAGCCAGATGGATGTTATAGCGAGTACAGGGGTATTTGAGAGGCATTGTGGGGTTCAACTTGCATTGATCATCATATTCCATCATTATCAGCCATTCCGCACTGGTTGTCTTTGGTTTCGTTGCATTCCGACGATTTCCATGATTTTGACTATTTTGAGCTATAAGTTAATTGAAATCACTGAAGAGGTCATTTTGGGCACATTACTTGGAGGAACCTCTCAGTGTAATAGCTCATTGAAATCGGGAGGAGCAACACTACAGGATGGGATGGCTAGAAGTGACTTTCAGTGGCCAGGGAAGCCACAAG
>JASDQU010305428.1:96690-108954 GCA_032191745.1 Picea mariana
TTCTTTGATATTAGTAGGCTTCCCTTTATTGGCATCCCACATCCAAACCATGTCTCCCTCCTTGTACTCTCTGACTCTGAAATTAGTTGTTCCTTGAATAACCCTGGAATATTGTGTAGAGGGTGGCGGGTGAGACTCTGCTATAAAGATTTCCTGCTGTGAAGGATGGATTTGTACATCATCTTCCACCTTCTTTAGTATTTTCGCAATCTCTGATTCCTGAGCTTTGAGATCGTCCATGAGTTGTTGGTATTCTTCTTTCGTGGGCCATTTAATCTGATTCAAATTTTCCTCTTTTGCAAAAGGTGTATCTTCTAGAGAATATCTATGAGGAGTCAGCCTGGTTTTGTCATGTGCTTTATCATCTTTGATGGAATCACTGGACTTTTGCTCATAAGTTGTAGTTACAGGTACATTCTGGATATGACCAATAGTTCCATCCTTCAATGGTCCATCTAATCCTTGGAAAAAGTTGTCAAATCGCTCTTGGATAGATTGTACCTTGATGACTTCTCTCAAAGGGATGGTTACAAGCATCTTGGATAATGCCCCTTTAAGGTCAAAATTCAGGTTAACCCTTTCAGTATTGGATGTTTTAGGAAATATTACATCCACAAGTGGCTTTTTTGTTTGGTTAGTGGAAGGTTGGTCCAAATTCTTCCTTCTATACAACCATAACTCTTGTTTCTTTAGCTTTTCTTTTGATTCCTGGTCTAGTTTGTTTATTACCGCCATCCTGGCTGACCTGACTGCTTCTTTCATGGCAACTTGATGCTCTTCAATGGTGATATTTATTTGAGGTCCTTCTATGAAGTGGTCTATATTGTTTATTTGTTGATGGTCACCACTATTGTAAGGACACTCATGTTCCCAATATGCCTCACTACATTGAAAACACCAAGGATTTTCATCCATAATGATGGTGTTTGGAAATTCTATGTCTTTGAAAACGTCTTCATTCCATTCAACAAAATTGCTTACTCTTTGTACTAGATAGCCATCTTCATCCAAATATTCAGAGATATTAGAGGCATCGTCAGAATAATCACCCCAATCTGTGTCCTTTTCTGTCAAGGGAAAAGTGAGGCAATCTTGAAACGAGTAAGGATCCACTGAAAAGGGTGCTTTTTCATCTCTCTCAGAATGACCGGTTTGTAATAATGTGGGAATCCCCTTAAAACGCAATTGGTCATCTGAGTCCTGCTTTTTTAGAAAAGAAATTTCTAACATTTCACGAATCCTTTTAACCCTTTGCAGGATACAAGACATACTAGTGCTTGGATCCATTTCTTCAGACTTATCGGCTTCACTCATATCTTGATCTTCCAACATCGGTGTGTCCAAGACAAACAAGGCATCTTCAAAGCTAGGTTTTTTGTGAGTGGCCATGCCCAAATCCTCGGATGGCTGATGTTGTCTCGAGGCATTTAGAACATTGTTTGTGTTTGAGAAAGTTGTGTTCCGTTTCCTTTTGGGAGGCATGAGTTTTACTTCAAGAATTTCTAGGAACTTAGGCTCAGCTTCGGGGACATTCTCATTACTAGATTCCTTGGGGTCATTGTTGTGCGAGAGATTGACTTGATGGATGTAGTATTCAAACTCAAGGTTCTGCTCAATCTGGCAAGCAAATTTTTGTGCTTCTTCTAGAGTCGAGGGTGACCGATCTTTGAGAGTAAATTGCAAAAATCCTTCCAACGAGTTCAAGTAGTGTTGGAGGACAGTTTCTTCTGAGAAACTAGGCCTGATCTTCTTTAGTAAAAGGTTGAACCTATCATTGAAATCTCTAATGCCCTCACTAGAGGCTTTGCAAATATTAGTGTATTGAGAGTAAAGGGAATCCATTCTTTCTTTTTCACACCAATCTTTCTGGAAGGCTTGTTCAATATCTTTAGGGGTTTTGATGCTTCCTTTTGGAAGTTTGTTAATCCATCTTTTGGCACTTTCGGTGAGTGAGCTCACAAAGATCCTTAAAAAGACATCAGGGTGTTCTTGTCCAGATTGGTAAAACTGGAATGCATCATAGAAGTCGTTCCAATGAGAGTTTCCATAGGATCCATCTTCCCCTGAAAACGTAGGTATCCAGGACTCGACCTTCTTGGGAAGATCATGTAACCCCCCTTGGGTGTTAGGTAAGATTAAAGGACCAAAGAGTTCTTTATGAGACCATTTGGGAGAACTTACAGGGGTGATGGGATTTGTGGAGGTCATAGTAGTAGATGAAGGTATATACTGACGCCCACTATGAGTCATCATTAGCTATTTGTGGAGTCGCTAAATGATTTGCTTGAAATCATCAAATGAAAGGGAAAACACCCTAGTGGATTCGCCAGGTAAGCTCGTAAGATAAGGCTCTGAGGCAAGGCTTACTAAAAATGTTTGTCGTCTGAGGAGAATTGACTCAGTGTTCCTCGGCAATGGTGCAAAAATGTTATTGCACAGTTTGTAGTTTAGGTCGAAGGCTAAAGGATACACGCCAAACTGGTGTAACAGGAACCTTCCCCACCCAATGTCACCTCAATGAGGAGGTTCTTTCTGTTTAGGGAGGTTAGCCCAGGGGAGACATCCCTGGCAACCTGGGGTTTTGAAGAGGCTAAGTCATAAAGTCAAGATCAAAGTTTCCCCCTCATAGGTTACCACCAAAGTCAGATGGTCCAGCTAATCAGCCAATAAAGAAGTGTATGCCCAAATGCAAACACCTGCCCAGAACAAGACAACAATGATACAATATATATGCAGGCTATATCTCAATGGGTTAGTACTTCAATGACTATCTGATATCAATTAATAAGAAATGTAAAACAATAGATACTAATGAAGTCAACATTTTATCAATTAGTTATGGCAAAAGCATCAATTCATCAATAACTATCAAGATGATCAAGCTAATAATGTATCCAATCAACAATTTTCTCAATAAATGCTTCAAATCATCATTCAATTGCTTATATTGAACTTTTGTTGCGTCAAGATGAGATAACCAACTGTGACGTCAGCCCTAATTAGGTTAGTTTGTTAGTTAGGGTTTCAGAATTTATATTTTTTAGAGTGGTTTTGTACACGAAGACTTCAACATTGGAGGCTAGAGATCAATGCCTTAGGGTATATGGATTCAAACAAGATAAGGGCACAAGTTTTTTGAAAGGATGAAGACTTAAAGACAAGAGGGAAGGGTTCTAAGGCGCTTCAATGGCAGGGCCCTGGAATCAAAACCCTAGGGGAAAGAGGCTCACTCCGATGTTGCTTAAGCAAGGCCTCGTGCTCTTTTTTCCTTCCTTAGGTCAACTTGGCAAAATGGCTAGCACAAATGATAAATTTAAAGGATGAGGTGAGAGAAAGTGTTGTAAAGACAAGGCCTTCAAACCCTAGAATATGATGGCCCTAGGTGTAGATATCCTAGGCCTAGGACATCACCCTCTTTCAACCTATAAAATTCAACGCTAGCTTAAGGGAATAAGCAAGATGAGTGTAGCAAAGGCTAGGCTCAATTCCTCTTCTTCAATAGCTGAAAAATCTCTCTCTAAGGGGACATGTAACAATGAACTACGTGTGTGCTTGTTACCTAGGGTTTCAAATCAACAAATTAATAAGAAAATGCAAGAAATTTGACCTACAACCATTCAATTAAGAAGTTTTCCAAGAAAATCACTTACATATCCTGAAGAAAGCATGTGCAAACCCTAGTTGTAAACCTTCCTCGAAGAGAAACGCCAAAAGATGCCAAAATTATCCTTCCAATAACAAGTGTGCCTCACTTAGAAAGAAAATATACCCTAGAAGGGCGCAAAAATCAGACCTCAGAAGTGTGAGTGAATTGTGTTATGTTAAAATGAGGGAAAAAATCCTCAATATATATCATCTCATGACCTTTAATTACTAATTAGGTCATTAAAAATAGTCGACAAGGCTAATAACCAAAAATCATATTATTTTACATTAAACTGTTAAATGAAACCCTAAATGAGCAATAATCAATTCGTCAAGCCCTTCTGAGGGAGACGTTGGCCCTTTTTAGGGCAAAATATAGCACAAGATGACAAACATTGGCCCTTTTTGGGCCTCCAAACTCTGCCACACATGCCAAAATGCTCTGTCAAGGTGCCATACACTGGAGGTGATGTCATGGCTCCTAGATGACGTCTCGGGGCATCAGAAAGGACACGTTCCACCTGTAGTGGGTCAACCCCCTAGGCCGGGCTCAGCCAAAGCGTCCTGGATGAAAATGTCCTCCTTCTTCTCTTGTGCAAAGGCTTGACCAATCATTGTCCTATCTCTGCCCCTGATGAGGTCCCAACAACCATCTAATAGGCTCTTTAGCCCCATGGAGGTCTGAACTAATCATCTCCCCATGTGTACCGGTCCACTTGGTACCTGTCCGTTGGGCATGGTCCTACACATCAAAAACTTCTCCCTCCATGGGATCATTAGTCCTAAGTATCATAGCAATGTCAATCGTATTTCATCATTAATTTTATCAAATGCATGCATAAAACCCCTAGCATATCATCCAATAGCTCAAAGACATTACAATGACCTACTATACAAAGCTGAAGAAAAAGACAAATTTCCCTATTGGGCCAACATCCATAAGAATAGGAGAGTTTCTAGAGGATATAATCCAAGCCATGTAACACGAGGTTGTGTGGTCAAGGGATGTCCAGACATAGTGAAAGACAAGGGAGATATTATCCATGGGTGCCTTTGTAGGAGGCGAGTCATACCTGTCATGAATGCAATTCTTTCCAAGCCCTTTATTGCCTTTATTCTTTCTTTTCTTTATTACTTTCTCTTTCTTTTTATTTCAAGGTCTAACTAGAGGACACTCCCTTGGTGTTGTGACCAAAACTGACAGTGTTACCCACAAGTACTTTCAGAGAGATGATAAGGCTAGCTCATGATGAGACCCCCTTTCGCTTGGTCATGCAACCAAAGGTCACTGCCCTGGCGTGGTAACCAGATAATAGCAATGTCATACTGCTAGGTACCCATGAACATAATGGGCTGGCTCATGATGAGAGCCCCCATCCTCTTGGCTATGTCTTGTTTTGTCATTTTTCTTTGAGCCCCTCTTGTTTCTTATTAAGAGGCTTTTTATTGCCTTCTCGGGGATCCATGGGCGAGGCATCTCTAGGTTTTATTTTTATGGCTTTTATCTCTTACTAGTTTCTTTTACATCTTGGGTCTTTAGACCCTTCTTCCCACAAGATAAGGTGTAACCCCACAAACATGTCATCCTAATGTCCAGACTAGGGGAATGGGATAGATGAGTGGGAGATAAGATGTAAGAATGATGATATGATGGGAGCGGATGATGGCTCTTCAAAATCCCCCCTGGTGGCTAACCGAAACCTATGGGTACAAGATTTCTAGGGTACCCTGTCAATCCCCCCAACCTTGGTCAAGTGGGTTAATGTAAGATCCAAGCAGTGGTTAGAAATGAAAGAAATTTGATGCATATATATGAAGGTTAGAATGATCAAATATGACACATACCATGATACCTGGAACAATTACCTCGTGGATCAAGAGTCTTTTCCGATACAAGTCCAAGCCAAAGGTGATGGACGTTGTTGCTTTTGACTGGACAAGTCTGATGAAGAAGAAGAAATATGAGCCCTCCAGGGCCATGCTTAGGTCAATCCTGCTCTCGGTACTCCATGTCTAGGACCTCTGGGCTTCGAGACATGATCTCCTAGTTGTCCCTAGAAATCGGGGATAACACAAAGGAAGTTGGTACTTCCAATGAATGTAATTCTTAATGACATATAAGAAAAAACATTATGTGGTTTTCTCCTGCTTTGGGTTTCCACGTAAAAACATCGATGTACTTTGTATGTGTATTATTTCTCATTTGTTCATTGTTTATTTACTATGTAACTATTGAATGATAATGCTACATTGATAAAACACTTGCATTTTATGGTTAAAAATGATTAAATTGATCATTATTGATTCACCCCCCCTCTCAGTAATCCAACACTAGGAAATTAGATAGATTAGAGAGATAATGAATCCAAGAAGAGAAGTTTTCCAAAGACACCATTACAACACTCAATCATAAGGTAGCATATCTTATTACATGAATAACACATCAAAATGCATTAGAACACATTTTTCACATGCATTCATTTGTTTGTACTAGATCGACCCATAGGGCCATCCTTTTATAGCACCAAGATACAACCAATTCCCTTGAAGTGAAGAATATCTTGTCCACATACAATAATGAGAGTGCCTAATGCATTCCTTGAAATACCTCTCATTATAACCGCTAGTCAATTGTTCTAGTTGACTCAACTGATTAGTCAAATACATAGTTGAATACTCAATTGATTCTCGTATTCAACTATTGAACATAAATTATTATCTCTAGAAGTTTCAAAGATGTGATGAACCTACATAGATTGGTATTCCAACAGCTTCAACACATGGGTAGTTTTCTACTTCTATTGATTTTAAATCTATCTTGCTTCCATCATCCTTACTTCCCTCTTTTCTCATGTTGTTTAGTATCCCAGGAAATTCCTTGTGATGACATTCCTTCTCATATTTTGTATCCTTAATGTTGTTTCCTATCCCTACACACTCATAACCAAATAAATGATTAGAGAAACAAAGCATTCCTTTTATATTCTCCTCCTTATGCATATTTGACTATTGTGTTTGCAATTACTTAGGTTTAGTTCTCTCCTATTTCTTCTATTGCTACTATTGTGGTAACACCATTATCCTTGTGTCCATCATCCCTATGGATATTCTTCTCAATCGTATTCTCCTCTTGGATATAGGAGTCTCTACCTTGAGAATGAAAAGTAACAATGGCAACATCTCCATATTCTCCTTTTTTCCCCATAGCCTTTAAGGCTATCTCCTCTTCAAATTAATTGACTTCCTCTATGGCCTTCATTACAATTGTGGGCCTCTCATTCTCTTCTACCAAAACGCTCTCCATTTTTATAGAGGTTTTAACCACTTATGTTATTCTTTTCTCAATAGTTTCTCCTTCAAATGTTCCTTCAAAGTTCACAAGTTGTTAGTTACCGTACATTCTCATGTCTCCTTCAGATGTTCCTTCAAAGTTCACAACTTCTTAATGATCGTACATTATCTTTCAAACCTTGATATGGATACTATATTTACCTCATATCCATGTTATGCAACCTCTCTATTCATTGTAATATCTTCCTCTCTTACAACATTTTGATTGTTTTGATCTCCTTCAAAGATTTCTTCAAATTCTACCACAATCTTATTTCTATTCTCTCATCACTTGTAGCAACAATAACACTACTTATTCCACCTTTTGTACCTATAAATTCATAAACATGATATGAAAAAACTAATGCACTTCCCTCGTGGACATATCTGGGGATAATTTTAAGGATGGAAATTTATTTCAAAATGTAGAAACCTTGGGTGATGGAGTGTATTGTTAAGGAACTCTGTTATGTGAATTCATCGGTTCAAACCCTTGACTTACCTTTTGTGCCATGTGAGGGGCTTCATTGGCATGCATGGAGGTTATAGTGGTAGCATTCAGATAACAAAACCACGTGTCATGTGAGTACGTGCTCAACTAGTTGTCGATTCCAACAGTCACAAAAAAAAATGTAGAAACCTTGGCAAATCTTACTAGTCCTTAATATGTTAACTATAAAATGTTTTACCACATTTTTATAAAAATATGCAAATTTCTAAGGATTTCATATAGTTTGTATAAAATTTTGGTGATTTCTAAGGTAAAATAATTGTATCCTATAGAATGTGGGAAAATCAATTTTAGAAAAAATCTAAATTGACTAATAGTTTTTGGGGAAAAAGCATGGAAATTAGCCCATGGGAGAAATTTATCCCCTAAAATTTTCCATGGACATATCCTCCAAGGACACTTCATCCTCCAATGAATAAAGCATGAATTTCACATCATCATCCTCTCGAATACAAGTTTGGTAGGGATTCAAAAAACTACTTCTCATCATTTTCATTCATCTCCAATACCTGGAGATCTTATTTCACCTCCTCTACATCAAATTTTTCCTCAATCTTGCACTCCTTTTTCACTTGGGATCCTTCAAATTCAAAATTGTATTGAAAATTCTTCATGATTGTTGTCATATTTAGTGCCTATTAACACTACCACCTCAATATATAACTCATCTTCAATAGTTTCCTAATAGACTACTATCCCCTTCATTCCTAGAAACTTAACAGTTTCACCTTTAGCTTGGCCCAATTCCACATGGATATCTCCTTACTTGATTATCTCAATATATATGCATTCTTCATCTATTATTGTTTCCAACTTAGTAGTGTACTCCTCACTTTCACCCTCAAGTGTACTACTAGGATCTTTGCATGCACATTCATCCACAAGTAAATTATCAAATAAAATTTGGGTTCCCCAATTAACCTTCTCCAATGGATTATTTCCTTCTTCAGGGCACAAATGATGCTATGAATATCACCACAATCTCCTTCATCACCCTCCTTATATGTTGGGAGCTATTCACCTATTCTATCTCCATTTCAACATGAAAATATTCCTTCTCTACATGGGAGGCTTTCTTAACTCTTTTCTCTTCGATTGGTAGTGCCTTGACTATTGTTTCCTCTCACTATTGTGCCTTTGTTTTTAGCACTTTCTTAAAAGGTTGTAAATTGTTTGAAAAAACATTGTACCTCCTCTACCAAGGCCTTCTCAACTTAAAATGGATTTGTTATGGGATTTCTCGTAGAATTTATCTTTGTTGGTATAACTCAAAGGGCCTCCTCCATGTGCTCTAGCTATTTATACAACTTCCTCACCTAATTATTTATGACATCCATATTCATTCTTGTGGAAATGGACCAATAAATTCTTATTTATTGTCTTTTTTCACTCAAATCCCCTTCAACAATTCTCCCGAGTTTATACTTTCTTGAAATTATTGTTTTCAACCTCTTCTTCACAAATCTACCCAACAACTTCATTTTTTTTCACTACCTTCAACCACTTGCATATTTAAATATTCCCTTCAATCTTCAAAACCTTAATGAGTTCTTATTTTCCTAAATGAATCAAGGATCTTGGGTCCTTTGCCAACTAGAAGGATATTCAAGATCCATGCTCAAATTTTCCACCTCATGGTGTAAATTTTCCCTTTTACTATGTGTACCTTCAACTTCCTAAAGTGTCTACCAAACCTTTGGTTGGATTTGTTCTCCTTCCCCTACAATTCCACCCAATAAACACCAAAGCTATTCTAAAAAGCATCTAACCAATCTTCCTTATTATGTTGGAGTTGTAATTTACAAAAAAAAATCATCCTACACTAATTCCAACTGATGCATCCCTATATCACATGAAAGACACAACCAAACTAGGCTACCAATCTACATTTAGAAGGAACAACAAATATAGAAAGCACAATAATGCAAGGAGATGACTCAAACTTGCACAACTATATCTTTTATCCAAGTATACAATTATGTATTTAACATATTCCTTTGTGGGCTGCAACTATTGTGAAATTACATAACCAAGTGGTTTTCTTTTAAAAAATTAGATTGGGAGAGCCTTCAACTCTAAGTCTCAGCCAGGCTTCCAATAATTTTTAAGAAGCATCTACAAACATTATTTTATATCACCTCAGTTTCTTGTATTTTGTTTTGTTGGGATTTCCTTTTATTCAATCCTTCTTCCCCATTTCTATACTATTCTATTCTCCTTTTTCTTTGTTTTCCTCTTCTCTTGTCAATCTCTATTGGAAAAACCACGGTATTCTACCCATGTATCTCTACCAATGGCAATTCAGTCTAGTTTCCTCATAGGGTTATGTTGTCCTCCTATTCCTATCTCTTTCCTTCACTTCAATTTTTCTCCCCCTCAATGTCTTCATTTTTCCCAACATCTTGTTGTGCTTGCCACTTGCTAGTTGCTATTCTTTGAATTCGTGCCTAGACATCCTCCAAGAGGGTCTATTCCTTTTCACTCTTCATTCCCACATTTCAGAAACATACTAATGCTATTGATGCAACTAGCTCTACAATAACACTTATCTGTGGGTCAAAGATGCGGTATATAATAAGTAATTAATGACTCGATCAAGATAATAATCAACAATAGAGACAACTACTACATCATAAGGGTCTAAGATGAATTTTCTTCTCCTTACTGTGGGATCTTCCCCTCTTCTTCTATTCTCTCTTCTCTTCCCCTCTTCTTCTATTCTTCCTCCACAATTCGTGATTGATTCCCTTCTTCCAATTTTATTGTTGTCCTCCCCTTTCTCTAAAGTTGGGGCATATTAAAGCTCCCCTCATAACACCAACAACCTCTCATAAAGAAGCATGACACTTAACCTATTGTTGGAGGGTGACAATGAATTCACGGTTGTTTTCAACAAGATGGTATTCTTGGGTTTTAGTTAAAACTAATTAGCAAGAATAGGGGCAACATTCAATGTATTCAGTTTTATGTAATTGAAGGAGGAGTTTTATAAATGTGAATGCCTTAGAGGCATTTGAGAGCAGGGGCTTCAAGCCCTCTCCTGGGTTGCCCGGTTGCCTAAGGCTAGATGTAATGTCCTAGTTCCTGATAATAGAAATACTTTTCCATTTTCCAGTGGATGTTTCCCTCTAGAGTTAGAGGGTTTTACCACATAAATATTTTGTCTACTGTGTGATTGAATCTGCTGTGCATTTGTCTATTTATTCTGCGTGTTAGATCTCAGTGGGCTTATATCCCAACAAGTGGTATCAGAGGGAGACATTGAGACATAATCCAAGGTGAGAGGCATAAGGGAAGACAGAGGACCCAAACATACGATTTGGGTTGCCTGTGCGATCTGGGCTGCCTGTGAGTGAGGAAAGGATGTAGTGGACACGTAAGAAAGGCAGAGAAGGTGTGAAGGAGCCTTAGTTTCAGATGTTGTCTAGAAGAGAAATCGCTCTAGGTTGTGGGTAGAGATGCTTCTCTTCTCGATTTGAGATTCAACAAGTACCTGGGAGAAATTCTTGAGGCTAGGTGTTTTAAAGAGTTGTTGGAAGACTCAGATTTGAAGAAATAATTGATTGATTCACCCACGGATTTATTTTGATTTGGTGTCGATTTGATCTTTTTTCACAATGTCTTCTTTCAGTTCACATTCAAAACCCAATGTATTTCCTTCGACCCTGGGTAAGGTTAATATGGAAAGAAGTAATATCTATTTCGGTCGAGGGAGTACTTGATGGCAGAGCTCTGTGGTGAAATTGTTTTTCTGGACAGTTGTCATTCTGGGTTTGATCGTGATTTTTCTTCATGAGATCTTCTTCCCCTGTAGAGACGAGAAGGCTTCTCAACACTCCGCACTGGGGTGGGCATGATTGGGAAAAACAAGTGAGTTATTCATGCCGCATGAAGACATAGAAAGGGATCATTGTTCTGGTCACAGGCGTGGTGGGGTTTGTCGGTAGTCATGTAACTCTGACCTTGAAGAGTTTTCCTAACAGAAAAAAGAGTCGCTAGCAATTTGAGGATTTTGTGTGTAATGAGAGTATCTTCTGAATAGTGGCGATGATTTTTTCCTTTGTCTCTCTTCGCTGCATAGAGGATACCTTGGAGAAATCTGCCATCCTGGAGGATTGGAGCACCAGATCTTCTATCTAAAGAACACCAACATGGAGGAATTGTAATTTGTTGTAATTTTCAAATGCGGAAACACAAACTAACATAAGATAATCAATACAAATGCAAACAAAGAACACAAAAATTTACGTGGTTCACCCAAATGTTGGGGTACGTCCACCAAGCATAGGTATCGATTATCTTATTATTCAGCTAATGGAGATTACAGTCGGGTCTCACTCCTCTCTAACACACACGCAGCCTCTACGGGCATACATCAAATTTATAGCAATGTACATATTAAATGTAATCTCATCCATATTCTAACTTAGTCGCATTGGTTACAACCAACCCCGGTTTATAGGATCTGAAATCTTATTCATGGATGAATTGTTGTCACCGTTTCCAACAATCTCCACATTGACAACAATTAACCTGATACCTTGCTCCTGCTACTGTTCACCACCTGTTCTGCAAGCCAAGAGAAGACAAGCACCATTGTAGATTCTCTAACAGTACTGGTTTTGTGAACATGTCTGCACAGTTCTCTTATGTATGCACTTTTTCAAGAGAGACTCCACCTTCATCGATGACCTGTCTTACAAAATGGTACTTGATAGGTATATGTTTTGTTTTACTGTGATAGGTTGGATTCTTAGCCAACTGAATACCACTCTGAC
>JASDQU010305428.1:118106-139011 GCA_032191745.1 Picea mariana
ACACAGTGATTTTTCATGAGAAAACCCAAAAGGGAAAAACCTCTTCTTCTTATGAATGAAAGGCAAGCTCTAACTCCTCTTTACATTCTTATTTTATCTGAGCTACAACCTAGATAAGGCTGCTACCTCTATTTCTTCACCACCTACTGAATGGAAGCTATAACTCCTAGATGTACAAGCACTAACTTGTACAAGAGACTTTTACAGTCTCCCCTTGCTCCTTCCTACCACCGTGGACTCCTTCTCTGTCACTAAGAACCTGCAAACCAACTCTTTATCTGCTTTGTCAAAGACTAATCATTCAAATCCTCTCTGCACAATTCATTATTGACCAGACCACTTAGATTTATAAATCTGTGTATGTGTCTTCCCTCCTCTATCTTTTTTTTCTTCCCCAAATTTTACAGAGCCATATATCTCCCATAATCCCCCGTTTTTTTTTTTCTTTTCTTGAAACATGCACTTTATATATCTTCCTGTATCATCGGCGCATACAATCGAACCCTCAGGCTTCAAAAAATCAGTTGCAATAACTGAATAACTTCCTTACAGTAATTCTTATTGGCCAAGGCATCAAGACGAACAATATCCACATGATCAGTTTAAACATTTAACCAACACCGTTTGATGAACATACATCTATTTTAATTTTTCAGCACAGAATAACCCTTGAGCGCTTTGGCAAACCACTTGTGCTAACCCATATGTCCATTCGCTGTGACCACAGGTTAATCGAAATGCATTTCACATTTCGATGATTCAGCAATCCTGTTTCGAAGAGTCTTGACACTTCAAGTTATGAAACCCCGAAATAGAGCGTACCTTTGTGTTAGCTCCTCCCTCTCACATGACCATTGGTGGTAAGCACTGCCTACACCAAAAAGGTATTTCAGCATTTCGCATTTCGGCATTTCGACATTTCTTGTGATGAAGTGTTTCAATACTCCAAGTCACGAACCCCAAAATTTTTGACGTTTCGCATTTCAGCGTTTCGGCATTTCGCATTTCGACGTTTCGACATTTCTGTGATGAAGTGTTTTGACACTCCAAGTCACGAACCCCAAAATGATCTAACAGCTTCACATTTGATCTGGTGGACATAGATTGGACGGCTCTTGTTAAATTCTCGAGGACAGATCAACGGTCATATACAACTCTTATATTACTCGTCCAATGCTTAATCCAACATATATGACTTAATCATTCATCGAGATGGATGGTTGTCACGGTTTCGGTATTTCGGCATTTGGGACTTCGTGATGTTGAAGTTTTTGCTTACCATGCAAAAATCCCGAAATATAAACTCCTGGAATCCCGAAATAGAAACTCCCACAATCATGTGATGTGTGTCCCTTTCGGTATTTCGTTATTCAACATTTCGACATTTCGACATTCCATGTTTCGGCGGCATTTCGGATTTTCGCATTTCGGCATTTCGTGAGTGATCCCATCAGAACTTTGTGTTTCGCAATTTTGCGTATCACAATGTTGAAGGTTGGAGCTCCTCCTTTATTTAATTCCCGAATTCCGAAGGAACTCTCAGCGTACCACCTTGCAGCTTCAAGTTTGACATTAATGACAAAACCTGTGCAACAACCTGTGCAAACTAACCAGCAAATATTTGGACGAAGATAGTTCAGCCAACGCAATCTACAACTCTTCGCGCATCGTTTTAAACCTGTGAAACCAATTTAAGTTCAATATATATTTAAACCTCGCTTCTCATGATGAATGCTCCATTATTTTCATACAGATTCTAGCAATATATAAAATATCAGGTTTACTCCTCAATCTACTCGTGCTGATAAGGAATGCCGAAGTATTGAGCATTATTACAGAGATCAGGTTCACCTGATCTCTTTGGAAGAGATCCCCATCGACCAACTCCGTTAGTTTTCATGTAATCACTCAAAATCTTGTCCTCGCTAGCAGTCCAAGCCCCGCGATTGAGACCCTCGTCATCAATTTTTGCAGAGCAGAAACTAGGAGATCTACCCATGATGTATGATCTGATCGATCCAATAAACTCTCAACGAGCAACTTATATACATAGTCTCTTCGTCTTAGTTGATCTCCTTGTGCAGGATAATAGTCTGGGCGAGAATGAGATTATATAGAAGCAGGATCGATTTTGTAACGATTTTTGAAATAATGGGAATCACGTGATGCAATAGGAAAGTCCATATGCATTCTTCCATTCTCTCGGCGTTGTTAGCCAAGTTGATTTATATTATTCTTAAAATCCAGGAAATACGTCTTTCCAACGATATTTTCAATTGCATGCAAAGATTTTTAATGGTATGGGAGTGGTTGGTCGCCATTGAGACTCGCAAGAAGGTCGTCTTTGGAGGTGTAACGTTAAGCCACACCACGACATTACTCCGGGCGTTGGCCAGAATAGAGCAAAAGGACTTTTGAATGGAGCCGTTTAATCGTTTGGCATCTTGACCAAATATGGCGATGAAAACTTATTTACAATTTTCCAACTTTATCATTTAACACTGAAAAATTACAATTTTTTCAAATTCATTATGAGCTGGCAGATGGATTTCTCAGCTCAACGTTCTAAATTTAAAGATTTCCAATGTCATTTTGAACGTATTATAATTGGTATTCATATGGCTTTATTTCTGGTGATTTTTTTTGGAATCTTGTAATCCATTTGAAGGTGGTTGAAACCACATATTTCAATGTAGTGTTAGTGTTTTAAAAGTTCTACTTTTTGGATGTTTTGTGGTAATTTTTTTAGTGCTTAATCTATTTATGCATTCAGAAATGCAATTTAAATAACAAAAAATAATAATTTTATCCAAATTTATTTAATTGGATTCCTACCAAAAGTCC
The DNA here is from genome assembly GCA_032191745.1 of Picea mariana. NCBI lineage: Eukaryota > Viridiplantae > Streptophyta > Pinopsida > Pinales > Pinaceae > Picea > Picea mariana. The sequence continues at coordinate 120,951 of JASDQU010305428.1, forward strand.
CTAAAAGTAGAACATTTAGCCAACACCTATTTCAATTATTTGGATGGACTCAAATACTTATTATTATATTTTAAATGACATTTGTGATGAGTTAAATTGTAGTTTGTAATTAGGACGAATTATATTGACAAATTTCTATTTGAAATGTGGGTTAAAAAAGAGTAAATGATTGTCCCTTGTCCTTTAATGTCAATGATTTGTAATATCAATTAATGTTTGTATTTTAATTATTTAATTATGGATAAGAGATGAGGGGAATAGCTTTCCTCAAGCATCTCAACACCCTTCCTTAAGCTGACACAAGAGCCTCCCAATTTTCACACAAGAGCTCGGGATCTTACCTCGCAGTGCATGGGATATCAGGTGGCATCATTTAGTTTTGCCTCTAAATTCCTCCCTCATATTAGATCTCACTCCCTCAATCCAATGGTCCCAAAGTAATTTGAAGGAGTGTGATAGCAATTTTCCCTCCAAAAGTACCCCTCAATCACTTGTCATTTTCCCTCCATTGAGAGGCCAACACTTCCCTTTGGAGATTATTCAATGCACTTAATGTTTTATGGGACCATGAGGGACACACCACATGAAGGTGGATGGGCCACTTCTTGTGGCTTTTAATTTTTGGTTGGTGGAAGATTTGAAACACATACCACATGGCTTTAAGTAATAGGTGTTGGGATATAAGCTCATCGAGATGTAACACACAGAAGAAACAAATAGATGTACAGAAGATTCAATCACACAGTAGATAAAAGATTTACGTGGTAATACCCTCTAACTCCAGAGGGAAACATCCACGGGACAATGGCAAAGTCTTTCTATTATCAAAACCAGGGGATTACATCTAGCTCAGGAGAGGGATTGAAGTCCCTACTCTCAAATGCCTCTAAGGCATTCACATTTATACAACTCCTCCTTCAGTTACATAACACTGAATACATTGAATGCTGCCCCTATTCTTGCTAATTAGTTTTAACTAAAACCGAAGAATACCATCTTGTTGAAAACAACTGTGAATTGGTTGTCACATTCCAACAATCTCCACCTTGACAACAATTAACTTGATGTCATGCCATTGTCCATTCATCACCTTCTTGCAAGCTGAAGATAGGTGATACCGGTGCTTTCAAAACCCAAGAACCCATTTCATTGCTCCACCTCGATTTGTCATGTGACCACTGACAACACCAACTGAACGTGAAATATCTCATCCTTCAATGCAATCATCAATCTTTCTACTAGCACACTATACACGAGACATATAACCCTTTTCTTCTTCATCACTTGGACACAAACCTGAAGAAAAATTATAACGGAAAGCCAAAAAGATTTTACAAGTTTCACATCATTCATACCGAATTTACTGAGTTTCGTTACCATGTACTCAAGTTGTGATAACCCAAACCTTACCATCAATCCCGTCTCTGTGAATTTATGTGCTCAAGATTGTTTTGCTTCTCCAGATCCTTCATCTCTAACGTCCAAGTCAACTGAGCCAATCCATTGATGTTAACCATGCTACTGCTTGCAATAAGCATACTGTTAACAATCTAAAATCCAAGATAGTGAGTATCATAAACACAATGGTTACAGACATTTCTTGTAAAACTTGGCTCACCATGAAGGATTCAACATCTTGTACAAACTTCCCTTCTCGAGTTTCAGGCCATACAAGAATTACTTGAGCTTTGCAAACAACTCTCGTGTCGCGATCTTAAGCAACTTCAATGCTCCACCTCGAACACTGTGTTTGAGAGCTTCACCAAAACAATGACGAAGCCTGCCAAGTGAGCTTGACACCAACTCACCTCTAGGCACCTTTGAAATGGAGTCCCATAGCTCCACCTTAACATGAACATCCCCTTGACCAAATCCGGCCAAGTAAGCGTTCACCGCTCAATTTACAATAGAGTTACACATAGCCTAAAGAGGATTCATTACATGCAATTTCATGGACATCAAACTACAAAAAACAAGACGTGAAACACACCCCTATCACCTAATCCTATGTCTAGACTTTATCGATGAAAAAAATGTACGCATGCCTATTCACGTCTTACAACCGTATGCCCAATTACATATAATAAATTTACAACTCTATAAAAAATAAATGTTCATAGGTAACTTTTGCTATTACCTTTTCTTTGGTTGCTGCACCAGCACTTCTCTCATCCATTGCAATGGTGACTTTGTCATGCCATGCTTGCCACTAAGGGCACCACCTCACTTTACATTGATCACCCGAAGCTAAAATCCTTAGAGCACCTCCACCTCAAAACTTACACACCTTTTCCATTTCCTCACGTGACCAAAACAAAGATTATAAAACCAAGCTTAGATATGGACGAATGATTTCATCTCAATTCCAAAAAATTGTTGCAATTTTGTTTTTAATTAATTAAAAAGTTTATTAAATGCATAAAGTCATTCATCTTATACCTCCAAACATTAACCCCACCATGCAATATTGTCTCGATCCACTCTTTTGAAAAAGAAAATATTTCAAAGTATAAAACATATCGTTTACTTTACCATATGTGTACGCGTTTGAGTGTCCAATCGGCAGCTAATTCGAAAAATACATCTGAAACTTTGTGCAGATTTATTTACATGGAAAAAGAGCACACAGATGTTGTCGCTCCTCCCGCTGGGTCAGAGGTCAAGAATCCAAAAGGTTAGACGTGCAGTCCACCTCTCTGCAACAACCGTAATTCAATAGGATCCCTCTCATGTCGCCGGATTTCATGTGACCTGCTGCCACAATGCAATTCATCCAGCAAGAGCCATCAAAAAATTTGACAGTAGGTTCCTTTGTCGCTCATGCCCAGATCCAATCTTCAAGACCTGCGCCAATGTAAGGCGACCGTTATCTCATTTTTGCATAGTGTTAGTGACTATTCAAACAATGGTGGCTTCTCAGAGACACATCAACCGTGACTCACTTCAATTCGTATAAATGAAAGAAGCCATGAGAATTACAATTCCTCCATGTCGGTGTTCTTTAGATAGAAGATCTGGTGCTCCAATCCTCCAGGATGGCAGATTTCTCCAAGGTATCCTCTATGCAGCGAAGAGAGACAAAGGAAAAAATCATCGCCACTGTTCAGAAGATACTCTCCTCACACACAAAATCCTCAAATTGGTAGCGACTCTTTTTTCTGTTAGGAAAACTCTTACATGACTACCGACAAACCCCACCGCGCCTGTGACCAGAACAATGATCCCTTTCTATGTCTTCACGCGGCATGAATAACTCACTTGTTTTTCCCAATCATACCCACTCCAGTGCGGAGTGTTGAGAAGCCTTCTCGTCTCTACAGGGAAAGAAGATCTCATGGAGAAAAATCACGATCAAACCCACAATGACAACTGTCCAGAAGAACAATTTCACCACAGAGCTCTGCCATCGAGTACTCCCTCGACCGAAATAGATATTACTTCTTTCCATATTCACCTTACCCGGGGTCGAAGGAAAGACATTGGGTTTTGAATGTGAACTGAAAGAAGATACTGTGAAAAAAGATCAAATCGACACCAAATCGAAATAAATCCGTGGGTGAATCAATCAATTATTTCTTCAAATCTGAGTCTTCCGACAACTCTTTAAAACACCTGGACTCAACAATTTCTCCCAGGTACTTGTTGAAGCTCAAATCGAGAAGAGAAGCATCTCTGCCCACAACCTAGAGCGATTTCTCTTCTAGACAACATCTGGAACCAAGGCTCCTTCACGCCTTCTCTGCCTTTCTTACATGTCCACTGCATCCTTTCCTCACTCACAGGCAGCCCAGATCGCACAGGCAAACCAGATCGTATGTTTGGGTCCTCTGTCTTCCCTTATGCCTCTCACCTTGGATTATGTCTCAACGTCTCCCTCTGATACCACTTGTTGGGATATAAGTCCACTGAGATCTAACACGCAGAAGAAATAGACAAATGCACAGCAGATTCAATCACACAGTAGACAAAATATTTATGTGATAAAACCTTCTAATTCTAGAGGGAAACATCCACGGGAAAATGGCAAAGTCAGATTCAATCACACAGTAGACAAAATATTTATGTGGTAAAACGCTCTAATTCTAGAGGGAAACATCCACTGGAAAATGGCAAAGTCTTTCTATTATCAGGAACTAGGACATCACATCCAACCTTAGGCAACCGGGCAGCCCAGGAGAGGGCTTGAAGCCCCTGTTCTCAAATGCCTCTAAGGCATTCACATTTATACAACTCCTCCTTCAATTACATAAAACTGAATACATTGAATGTTGCCCCTATTCTTGCTAATTAGTTTTAACTAAAATCCAAGAATACCATCTTGTTGAAAACAACCGTGAATTCGTTGTCACCCACCAACAATAGGTTGAGTGTCATGCTTCTTTATGAGAGGTTGTTGGTGTTGTGAGGGGAGCTTTAATATGCCCCAACTTTGGAGAAAGGGGAGGACAACAATAAAATTGGAAAAAGGGAATCAATCACGAATTGTGGAGAAAGAATAGAAGAAGAGGGGAAGAGAAGAGAAAATAGAAGAAGAGGGGAAGATCCCATAGTAAGGAGAAGAAAAGTCATCTTAGACCTTTATGATGTAGTAGTTGTCTTTATTGTTGATTATTATCTTGATCCAGTCATTAATTACTTATTATATACTGCTGCTTTGACCCACATATAAGTGTTATTGCAGAGCCAGTTGCATCAATAGCATTAGTATGTTTCTGAAATGTGGGAATGAAGAGAGAAAAGGAATAGACCCTCTTGGAGGATGTCTAGGCACGAATTCAAAGAATAGCAACCAGCAAGTGGCAAGCGCAACAAGATGTTGGGAAAAATGCAGACATTGAAGGGGAGAAAAATTGAAGTGAAAGAAAGAGATAGGAATAGGAGGACAACAGAACCCTAGTAGGAAACTACACTGAATTGCCATTGGTAGAGATACATGGGTAGAATACCATGGTTTTTCCAATAGAGATTGACAAGAGAAGAGGAAAACAAAGAAAAAGGAGAATAGAATAGTATAGAAATGGGGAAGAAGGATTGAATAAAAGGAAATCCCAACAAAAAAAAATAAAAGAAACTGAGGTGAGATAAAATTTTGTTTGTAGATGCTTCTTAAAAATTATTGGAAGCGTGGCTGAGACTTAGAGTTGAAGGCTCTCCCAATCTAATTTTTGAAAAGAAGACCACTTGGTTATGTAATTTCACAATAGTTGAAGCCCACAATGGAATATGTACATAAATACATAATTGTATACTTGGATAAAAGATATAGTTGTGCAAGTTTGAGTCATCTCCTTGCGTTATTGTGCTCTCTATATTTGTTGTTCCTTCTAAATGTAGATTGGTAGCCTAGTGTGGTTGTGTCTTTCATGTGATATAGGGATGCATTAGTTGGAATTAGTGTAGGATGATCTTTTTTTGTAAATTACAACTCCAACATAATAAGGAAGATTGGCTAGATGCTTTTTAGAATAGCTTTGGTGTTCATTGGGTGGAATTGTAGGGGAATGAGAACAAATCCAGCCAAAGATTTGGTAGACACTTTAGGAAGTTGAAGGTACACATAGTAAAAGGGAAAATTTACACCATGAGGTGGAAAATTTGAGCATGGATCTTGAATATCCTTCTAGTTGGCAAAGGACCCAAGATCCTTGATTCATTTAGGAAAATAAGAACTCATTAGGGTTTTGAAGATTGAAGGGAATATTTAAATATGCAAGTGGTTGAAGGTAGTGAAAAAAAATTAAGTTGTTGGGTAGATTTGTGAAGAAGAGGTTGAAAACAATAATTCCAAGAAAGTATCAACTCGAGAGAATTGTTGAAGGGGATTTGAGTGAAAAAAGACAATAAATAAGAATTTATTGGTCCATTTCCACAAGAATGAATATGGACGTCATAAATAATTAGGTGAGGAAGTTGTATAAATAGCTAGAGCACATGGAGGAGGCCCTTTGAGTTATACCAACAAAGATAAATCCTACGGGAAATCCCCTAACAAATCCATTTTAAGTTGAGAAGGCCTTGGTAGAGGAGGTACAATGTTTTTTCAAACAATTTACAACCTTTTAAGAAAGTGCTACAAACAAAGGCACAATAGTGAGATGACACAATCGTCAAGGCACTACCAATCAAAGAGAAAAGAGTTAAAGAAGCCTCCCATGTAGAGAAGGAATATTTTCATGTTGAAATGGAGATAGAATAGGTGAATACCTCCCGACATCTAAGGAGGGTGATGAAGGAGATTGTGGTGATATTCATAGCATCATGTGTTCCCTGAAGAAGGAAATAATCCATTGGAGAAGGTTAATTGGGGAACCCAAATTTTATTTGATAATTTACTTGTGGATGAATGTGCATGCAAAGATTCTAGAAATACACTTGAGGGTGAAAGTGAGGAGTACATTGCTAAGTTGGAAACAGTAATAGATGAAGAATGCATCTATATTGAGATAATCAATTAAGGAGATATCCATGTAGAATTGGGCCAAGCTAAAGGTGAAACTATTAAGTTTCTAGGAATGAAGGGGATAGTAGTCTATTAGGAAACTATTGAAGATGAGTTAGATATTGAGGTGGTAGTGTTAATAGGCACTAAATAAGACAACAATCATGAAGAATTTTCAATACAATTTTGAATTTGAAGGATCCCAAGTGCAAAAGGAGTGCAAGATTGAGGAAAAATTTGATGTAGAGGAGGTGAAATAAGATCTCCAGGTATTGGAGATGAATGAAAATGATGAGAAGTAGTTTTTTGAATCCCTACCAAACTTGTATTCGAGAGGATGATGGTGTGAAATTCATGCTTTATTCATTGGAGGATGAAGTGTCCTTGGAGGATATGTCCATGGAAAATTTTAGGGGATAAATTTCTCGCATGGGCTAGTTTCCATACTTTTTCCCCAAAAACTATTAGTCAATTTCCATTTTTTCTAAAATTGATTTTCACACATTCTATAGGATACAATTATTTTACCTTAGAAATCACCAAAATTTTATACAAACTATATGAAATCCTTAGAAATTTGCATATTTTTATAAAAATGTGGTAAAACATTTTATAGTTTACATATTAAGGACTAGTAAGATTCGCCAAGGTTTCTACATTTTTTTTTGTGACTGTTGGAATTGACAACTAGTTGAGCACATACTCACGTGACACGTGGTTTTGTTATCTGAATGCTACCACTATAACCTCCATGCATGCCAATGAGGCCCCTCACATGGCACAAAAGGTAAGTCAAGGGTTTGAACCGATGAATTCACATAACAGAGTTCCTTAACAATACACTCCATCACCCAAGGTTTCTACATTTTGAAATAAATTTCCGTCCTTAAAATTATCCCCAGATATGTCCATGAGGGAAGTGCATTAGTTTTTTCATATCATGTTTATGAATTTATAGGTACAAAAGGTGGAATAAGTAGTGTTATTGTTGCTACAAGTGATGAGCGAATAGAAATAAGATTGTGGTAGAATTTGAAGAAATCATTGAAGGAGATCAAAACAATCAAAATGTTGTAAGAGAGGAAGATATTACAATGAGTAGAGAGGTTGCATAACATGGATATGAGGTAAATATGGTATCCATATCAAGGTTTGAAAGATAATGTACGGTCATTAAGAAGTTGTGAACTTTGAAGGAACATTTGAAGGAGACATGAGAATGTACGGTAACTAAGAACTTGTGAACTTTGAAGGAACATTTGAAGGAGAAACTATTGAGAAAAGAATAAAATAAGTGGTTGAAACCTCTATAAAAATGGAGAGTGTTTTGGTAGAAGAGAATGAGAGGCCCACAATTGTAATGAAGGCCATAGAGGAAGTCAATTAATTTGAAGAGGAGATAGCCTTAAAGGCTATGGGGAAAAAAGGAGAATATGGAGATGTCGCCATTGTTACTTTTCATTCTCAAGGTAGAGACTCCTATATCAAAGAGGAGAATATGATTGAGAAGAATATCCATAGGGATGATGGACACGAGGATAATGGTGTTACCACAATAGTAGCAATAGAAGAAATAGGAGAGAACTAAACCTAAGTAATTGCAAACACAATAGTCAAATATGCATAAGGAGGAGAATATAAAAGGAATGCTTTGTTTCTCTAATCATTTATTTGGTTATGAGTGTGTAGGGATAGGAAACAACATTAAGAATACAAAATATGAGAAGAAATGTCATCACAAGGAAGTTCCTGGGATACTAAACAACATGAGAAAAGAGGGAAGTAAGGATGATGGAAGCAAGATAGATTTAAAATCAATAGAAGTAGAAAAAGACCCATGTGTTGAAGTTGTTGGAATACCAGTCTATGTAGGTTCATCACATATTTGGAACTTCTAGAGATAATAATTTATGGTCAATAGTTGAATATGAGAATCAATTGAGTATTCGACTATGTATTTGACTAATCAGTTGAGTCAACTAGAACAATTGACTAGCGGTTATAATGAGGCATATTTCAAGGAATGCATTAGGCACTCTCATTATTGTATGTGGACAAGATATTCTTCACTTTAAGGTGATTGGTTGTATCTTGGTGCTATAAAAGGATGGCCCTATGGGTCGATCTAGTACAAACAAATGAATGCATGTGAAAAATTTGTTCTAATGCATTTTGATGTGTTCTTCATGTAATAAGCTATGCTACCTTGTGATTAAGTGTTGTAATGGTGTCTTTGGAAAACTTCTCTTCTTGGATTCATTATCTCTCTAATCTATCTAATTCCCTAGTGTTGGATTACTGAGAGGGGGGGTGAATCAATAGTGATCATTTTAATCATTTTTAACCATAAAATGCAAGTGTTATATCAATGTAGCATTATCATTCAATAGTTACAAAGTAAATAAACAATGAACAAATGAGAAATAATACACATACAAACTACATCAGTGTTTTTACATGGAAAGCCAAAGCGGGAGAAAACCACATAATGTTTTTTCTTATATGTCTTCAAGAATTACATTCATTGGAAGTACCAACTTCCTTTGTGTTATCCCCGATTTCTAGGGAAAACTAGGAGATCATGTCTCGAGGCCCACAGGTCCTAGACATAGAGTACCGAGAGCAGGATTGACCTGAGCATGGCCCTAGAGGGCCCATCTTTCTTCTTCTTCATCAAACTTGTCCTATCAGCAGCAACAACATCCATCACCTTTGGCTTGGACTTGTATCAGAAAAGACTCTTGCTCCACATGGTAATTGTTCCAGGTATCATGGTATGTGTCATATTTGATCATTCTAACATTCAGATATATGCATTAAATTTCTTTCATTTCTGAGGAGTTCTTGGATCTTACATTAACCCACTTGACCAAGGTTGGGGGGATTGACAGGGTACCCTAGCAAGCTTGTACCCATAGGTTTCGGTTAGCCACCAGGGGGGATTTTGAAGAGCCATCATCCACTCCGATCATATCATCATTCTTACATCTTATCTCCCACTCATCTATGCCATTCCCCTAGTCTGGACATTAGGATGACCTGTTTGTGGGGTTACACCTTATCTTGTGGGAAGAAGGGGATAAAGACCCAGGAGGTAAAACAAGCTAGTAAGAGATAAAAGCCATAAAAATAAAACCTAGAGATGCCTCACCCAAGGATCCACGAGAAGGCAATAAAAATCCTCTCAATAAGAAACAAGAGGGGCCCGAAGAAAAATGACAAAACAAGACCTAGCCAAGAGGATGGGGGGTCTCATCATGAGCCAACCCATTATGTTCATGGGTACCTAGTAGTATGACATTGCCATTATCTGGTTACCACGCTAGGGCAGTGACCTTTGGTTGCATGACCAAGGGAAAGGGGGTCTCATCACGAGCCAACCTTATCATCTCTGTGAAAGTACTTGTGGGTAACACTGTCACCTTTGGTCACCACGCTAAGGCAGTGTCCTCTAGTTAGACCTTGAAATAAAAAGAAAGAAAAAGTAATAAAGAAAAGAAAGAATAAAGGCAATAAAGGGCTTGGAAAGAATCGCATCCATGACAGGTACGCCTCACCTCCTACAAAGGCACCCACAGATAATATCTCCCCTGTCTTTCACTATGTCTGGACATCCTTTGACCACACAAATTCATGTTAGATGGCTTGGATGATATCCTCTGGAAACTCTCCTTTTCTTATGGATTCTAGCCCAATAGGGCAATTTGTCTTTTTCTTCAGCTTTGTATAGTAGGTCATTGTAATGTATTTGAGCAATTGGATGATATAATAGGGGTTTTATGCATGCATTTGATAAAATTAATGATGAAATATGATTGACATTGCTATCATCCCTAGGAGTAATGAGCTGATGGAGGGAGAAGTTTTTGATGTGCAGGACCATGCCCAACGGACAGGTACCAAGTGGACCGGTACACATGAGGAGATGATTAGTTCGGACCTCCATGGGGATGAAGAGGCCATGAGATGGTTGTTGGGACCTCATCAGGGGCAGAGACAGGACAATGATTGGTCGAGCCTTTGCACAAGAGAAGAAGGAGGACGTTTTGATGCCCCAGGATGTCATCTAGGATCCATGACGTCACCTCCAGTGTATGGCACCTTGATAGAGCATCTTGGCACATGTGGCAGAGTTTGGAGGCCCAAAAATGGCCAATGTTTGTCATCTTGTGCTATATTTTACCCTAAAAAGGGCCAACATCTCCCTCAAAAGGGATTTGACGTCTTGCTTATTGCTCATTTAGGGTTTCATTTAACAGTTTAATGTAAAACAGTATGATTTTTGGTTATTAGCCTTGTCGGCTAATTTTAATGACCNTCATTTTGACATAACACAATTCACTCACACTTGTGAGGTCCAATTTTTGCACCCTTCTAGAGTATATTTTCTTTCTAAGTGAGGCGCACTTGTTATTGGAAGGATATTTTTCGCATCTTTTGGCATTTATCTCCAAGGAAGGTTTACAAATAGGGTTTGCACATGCTTTGTTCATGATATGTAAGTGATTTTCTTGCAAAACTTCTTAGTTGAATGGTTGTAGGTCTAGTTTCTTGCATTTTCTTATTAATTTGCTGATTTGAAACCCTAGGTAACAAGAACACAAGTAGGTCATTGTTACATGTCCCCTTAGATAGAGATTTTTCAGCTATTAAAGAAGAGGGATTGAGCCTAGCCTTTGCTACACTCGTCTTCCTTCTTCCCTTAAGCTAGCGTTGAATTTTATAGGTTGAAAGAGGGTGACATCCTAGGCCTAGGTTATCTACATTTACGACCATCATCTTTTAGGGTTTGAAGGCCTTGTCTTTACAACACTTTCTCTCACCTCATCCTTTAAATTTATCATTTGTGCTAGCCGTTTTTCCAGGTTGACCTAAGGAAGGAGGAAAGAGCACGAGGCCTTGCTTAAGCAACACCGGAGTGAGCCTCTTTCCCCTAGGGTTTTGATTCCAGGGCCCTGCCTTTGCAACACCTTAGAACCCTTCCCTCTTGTCTTTAAGTCTTCATCCTTTCAAAAACCTTATGCCCTTATCTTGTTTGACTCCATATACCCTAAGGCACTGATCTCTAGCCTCCAACGTTGAAGTCTTAGTGTACAAAACCACTCTCAAAACTATAAATTTTGAAACCCTAACTAACAAACTAACGTAATTAGGGCTGACGTCATAGTTGGTTATCTCATCTTGACACAAAAAAAGTTGAATATAAGCAATTGAATGATGATTTTAAGCATTTATTGAGAAAATTTTTGATTGGATACATTATTAGCTTGATCATCTTGATAATTATTGATGAATTGATGCTTTTTCCATAGCTAATTGATAAAACGTTGACTTCATTAGTATCTATTGTTTTACATTTCTTATTAATTGATATCAGATAGTCATTGAAGTACTAACCCATTGAGTTATAGCCTGCATATATCATGTATCATTGTTGTCTTTTTTCGGGCAGGTGTTTCCATTTGGGCATACACTTCTTTATTGGATGATTAGCTGGACCATCTGACTTTGGTGGTAACCTGTGAGGGGGAAACTTTGATCTTGACTTTATAACTTAGCCTCTTCAAAACCCTAGGTTTTCGGGGATGTCTCCCCTAGGCTAACCTCCCTAAACAGAAATAACCTCCCCATTGAGGTGACATTGGGTGGGGAAGGTTCCTATTACGCCAGTTTGGCGTGTATGCTTTAGCCTTCGACCTAAACTACAAACTGTGCGATAACATTTTGGCGCCATTGACGAGGAACACTGAGTTAATTCTTCTTAGACGACAAACCTTTTTGGTAAGCCTTACCTCAGAGCCTTATCTTACGAGCTTACCTGGCGACTCCACTAGGGTGTTTTCCCTTTTATTTGATGATTTCAAGAAAATCATCTGGTGACTCCACAAATAGCTAATGATGACTTGTAGTGGGCGTCACTATATACTTTCATCTACTACTATGACCTCCACAAATCCTGTCACCCCCTGTAAGTTCTCCCAAATGGTCTCATAAAGAACTCTTTGGTCCTTTAAGCTTACCTAACACCCAAGGGGGCTTACATGATCTACCCAAGAAGGTCGAGTCCTGGATACCTAAGTTTTCAGGGGAAGATGGATCTTATGGCAACTCTCATCGGACCGACTTCTGTGATGCATTCCAATTTCACCAATTTGGACAAGAACACCCCGATGTATTTTTAAGGCTCTTTGTGAGCTCACTCACTGGAAGTGCCAGAAGATGGATTAACAAACTTCCGAAAGGAAGCATCAAAACCCCTAAAGATATTGAACAAGCCTTCCAGAAAGATTGGTGTGAAAAAGAAAGCATGGATTCCCTTTACTCTCAATACACTAATATTTGCAAAGCCTCTAGTGAGGGCATTAGGGATTTCAATGATAAGTAGTTTCTCAGAAGAAGCTATCCTATAACACTACTTGAACTTGTTGGAAGGAGTTTTGCAGTTTACTCTCAAAGATCGGTCACCCTCGACTCTAGAAGAAGCACAAAACTTTGCTTTCCAGATTGAGTAGAACCTTGAGTTTGAAGACTACATCCATCAAGTCAATCTCTCGCACAATAATGACCCCAAGAAATATAGTAATGAGGATGTCCCCGAAGTTGAGCCTAAGTTCCTAGAAATTCTTGAAGTAAAACTCATGCCTCCCAAAAGGAAATGGAACACAACTTTCTCAAACATAGACAATGTTCTGAATGCCTCGAGATGACATCAACCATCTGAGGATTTGGGCATGGCCACTGACAAAAAAACTAGCTTTGAAGATGCCTTGTTTGTCTTGGACACATCGATGTTGGAATATCAAGATATGAGTGAAGCCGATAAGTCTGAAGAAACTGATCCAAGCACTAGTATGTCTTGTATCCTGCAAAGGGTTAAAAGGATTTGTGAAATGTTAGAAATTTCTTTTCTAAAAAAGGAGGACTCAGATGACCAATTTCCTTTCAAGGGGATTCCCACATTATTACAAACCGGTCATTCTGAGAGAGATGAACATGCACCCTTTTCAGTGGATCCTTACTCATTTTGAGATTGCCACACTTTTCCCTTGATAGAAAAGGACACAGATTGGGGTGATTATTCCGATGATGCCTCTAATATCTTTGAAGAATTCGATGAAGATGGCTATCCAGTACAAAGAGTAAGCAGTTTCATCGAATGGAATGAAGATGTTTTCAAAGACATAGAATTTCCAAACACCGTCATTGTGGATGAAAATCCTTGGTGTTTTCAATGCAGTGAGGCACATTGGGAACATGAGTGTCCTTACAATAGTGGTTACCATCAACAAATAAACAATATAGACCACTTCATAGAAGGCCCTCAAATAAATATCACCGCTGAAGAGCATCAAGAGGCCATGAAAGAAGCAGTTAAGTTAGCCAGGATGGAGGTAATAAACAAACTAGACCAGGAATCAAAAGAAAAGCTAAGGAAACAAGAGTTCTAGGTGTATAGAAGGAAGAATTTGGACCAACCTTCCACTAACCAAACAAAAAAGCCACCTGTGGATGTAATCTTTCCGAAAACATCCAATACTAAAAGGGTTAACCTGAATTTTGACCTTAAAGGGGCATTATCCAAGATGCTTGTAACCATCCCTTTGAGAGAAGTCATCAAGGTACAATCTATCAAAGAGTGATTTGAGAACTTTTTCCAAGGATTAGATGGACCATTGAAAGATGGAACTATTGGTCATATCCAGAATGTACCTGTAACTACAACTTATGAGCAAAAGTCCAGTGATTCTATCAAATATGATAAAGCACGTGACAAAACCGGGCCGACTCCTCATAGATATTCTCCAGAAGATACGCCTTTTGAAAAAGAGGAAAATTCGAATCAGATTAAATGGCCCACGAAAGAAGAATACCAACAACTCATGGACGAGCTCAAAGCTCGGGAATCAGAGATTGCTAAAATACTAAAGAAGGTGGAAGATGATGTACAAATCCATCCTTCACAGCAGTAAATCTTTATAACAGAGTCCCACCCACCTCCCTCTAGACAATACTCCAGGGTTATTCAAGGAACAACTAATTCAGAGTCAGAGAGTACAAGGAGGGAGACATGGTTTGGATGTGGGATGTCGATAAAGGGAAGCCTACTAATATCAAAGAAAACAATCGTTTTTGGCTTGGCCCTTTTAAGGTCATAAGAAAGTCAGTTAATGACTCCTATTACCTATCTACACTAGAGGGAAGAAGGTGCACAGTGCCCATCAGAGGGCACCTCCTCAAACCTCGCCAAGGTGGGGTATCCTGACTCCATAGGTATGTATAGGTTGGTAGGCATATTTCCATGTATTATACCATTTGTATTTCATGATAGTTTGTTTCCTCACTTTCATTATTGATTGTTTTATTTTAGTCATATTTATATACTATATTTGCGGGGTGGCAATACCACCCCACCTTTGTTACTGATGCCCTTTTCGAGTCTGAGCAGGTCTGCAGGTTTATGCCAGAGATGTTGAGGTTCTCATGTGCTCTACGGTGAGCACATGTCTCCGAGTTGGAGCGAGATGGTATCCCCGATTTCTAGGGATAACTAGGAGATCATGTCTCGAGGCCCACAGGTCCTAGACATGGAGTACCAAGAGCAGGATTGACCTGATCATGGCTCTGGAGGGCCCATATTTCTTCTTCTTCATCAGACTTGTTCTGTCAGTAGCAACAAAATCCATCACCTTCGGCTTGGACTTGTATCAGAAAAGACTCTTGCTCCATGAGGTAACTGGTCTAGGTACCATGGTATGTGTCATATTTGATCATTCTAACCTTCAGATATGTGCATCAAATTTCTTTCATTTCTGACGACTGCTTGGATATTACATTAACCCACTTGACCAAGGTTGGGGGGATTGACAGGGTACCCTAGTAAGCTTGTACCCATAGGTTTCAGTTAGCCACCAGGGGGGATTTTGAAGAGCCATCGTCCGCTCCCATCATATCATCATTCTTACATCTTATCTCCCACTCATATATCCCATTCGCCTAGTCTGGACATTAGGATGACCTATTTGTGGGGTTACACCTTATCTTGTGGGAAGAAGGGGCTAAAGGTCTAGGAGGTAAAAGCAGCTGGTAAGAGATAAAAGCCATAAAATAAAACCTAGATATGCCTCACCCAGGGATCCTCGAGAAGGCAATAAAAAGCCTCTCAATAAGAAACAAGAGGGGCCCGAAGAAAAATGGCAAAACAAGACCTAGTCAAGAGGATGGGGGGTCTCATCACGAGCCAACCCATTATGTTCATGGGTACCTAGCAGTATGACATTGCCATTATCTGGTTACCACGCCAGGGCAGTGACCTTTGGTTGCATGACCAAGGGAAAGGGGGTCTCGTCACGAGCCAGACTTATCATCTCTGTGAAAGTACTTATGGGTAACACTTTCACCTTTGGTCACCACACCAAGGCAGTGTCCTCTAGTTAGGCCTTGAAACAAAAAGAAAGAAAAAGTAATAAAGAAAAGAAAGAATAAAGGCAATAAAGGGCTTGGAAATAATTTCATCCATGACAGGTACGACTCGCCTCCTACAAAGGCATCCACGGATAATATCTCCCCTGTCTTTCACTATGTCTGGACATCCTTTGACCACACCACCTCGTGTTACATGGCTTGGAAGATATCCTCTGGAAACTCTCCTTTTCTTATGGATGCTGGCCTAATAGGGCAATTTGTCTTTTTCTGCAGCTTTGTATAGTAGGTCGTTGTAATGTCTTTGAGCTATTGGATGATATGCTAGGGGTTTTATGCATGCATTTGATAAAATTAATCATGAAATATGATTGACATTTCTATGATCCCTAGGACTAATGAGCCCATGGAGGGCGAAGTTTTTGATGTGCAGGACCATGCCCAATGGACAGGTACCAAGTGGACCAGTACACATGGGGAGATGATTAGTTCGGACCTCCATGGGGATGAAGATCCCATCAGATGGTTGTTGGGACCTCTTAAGAGGCATAGATAGGAAAATGATTGGTCGAGCCTTTGAACGAGAGAAGAAAGCGTACATTTTCATCCAGGACGCTTTGGCTGAGCCCGGCCCAGGTGGTTGACCCACTACAGGTAGAACTTGTCCTTTCTGATGCCCGAGGATGTCATCTAGGGGCCATGATGTCACCTCCAGTGTATGGCACCTTGACAAAGAATTTTGGCACGTGTGGCAGAGTTTAGAGGCCCAAAAAGGGCTAATGTTTGTCATCTTGTGCTTTATTTTTCCCTAAAAGGGCCAACGTCTCCCTCAGAAGGGCTTGACGTCTTGCTTGTTGCTCATTTAGGGTTTCATTTAACAGTTTAATGTAAAACAAGATGATTTTTGGTTATAAGCCTTGTCGGCTATTTTTAATGACCTAATTAGTAATTAAAGGTCATGAGATGATATATATTGAGGATGCTTTCCCTCATTTTGACATAACACAATTCACCCACACTTGTGAGGTCTGATTTTTGTGCCCTTCTAGGGTATATTTGAGGCGCACTTGTTATTGGAAGGATATTTTTCGCATCTTTTGGCATTTATCTCCAAGGAAGGTTTACAACTACGGTTTGCACATGCTTTCTTCATGATATGTAAGTGATTTTCTTGCAAAACTTCTTAATTGAATGGTTGTAGGTCTAATTTCTTGCATTTTCTTATTAATTTTTTGATTTGAAACCCTAGGTAACAAGCACACAAGTAGGTCATTGTTACATGTCCCCTTATAGAGAGATTTTTCAGCCATTGAAGAAGAGGGATTGAGCCTAGCCTTTGCTACACTTGTCTTCCTTCTTCCCTTAAGCTAGCATTGAAGTTTATAGGTTGAAAGAGGGTGACGTCCTAGGCCTAGGTTATCTAGACCTAGGGCCATCATCTTCTAGGGTTTGAGGGCCTTGCCTTTACAACACTTTCTCTCACCTCATCCTTTAAATTTATCATTTGTGCTAGCTGTTTTTCCAAGTTGACCTAAGGAAGGAGGAAAGAGCATGAGGCCTTACTTAAGCAACACCATAGTGAGCCTCTTTCCCCTAGGGTTTTGATTCCAGGGCCCTCCCTTTGCAGCACCTTAGAACCCTTTCCTCTTGTATTTAAGTCTTCATCCTTTCAAAAACCTTGTGCCTTTATCTTGTTTAACTCCATATACCCTAAGGCACTGATCTCTAGCCTCCAATGTTGAAGTCTTAGTCTACAAAACCACTCTCAAAACTATAAATTTTGAAACCCTAACTAACAAACTAACCTAATTAGGGCTGACATCATAGTTGGTTATCTCATCTTGACGCAACAAAAGTTGAATATAAGCAATTGAATGATGATTTGAAGCATTTATTGAGCAAATTGGTTATTGGATACATTATTAGCTTGATCATCTTGATAGTTATTGATGAATTGATGCTTTTGTCATAGCTAATTGATAAAATGTTGACTTCATTAGTATCTATTGTTTTACATTGCTTATTAATTAATATCAGATAGTCATTGAAGTACTAACCCATTGAGTTATAGCTTGCATATATATTGTATCATTGTTGTCTTGTTCCAGGCAGGTGTTTCCATTTGGGCATACACTTCTTTATTGGCTGATTAGACAGACCATCTAACTTTGGTGGTAACCTTTGAAGGGGAAACTTTGATCT